>PITA01006923.1:0-95883 GCA_004023965.1 Spilogale gracilis | reverse complement strand
GTGAGAGTGGGCATCCTTGCCTTGTTCCTTATCTCAGAGGAAAGGCTGTCAGTTTTTCCCCATTGAGGATGAAATTCGCTGTGGGTTTTTCATAGATAGATTTTTATGAGGTTGAGAAATGTTCCCTCTATCCCTATACTTTGAAGAGTTTTGATCAGGAACGGGTGTTGTATTTTGTCAAATGCCTTTTCTGCATCAATTGAGAGTACCATGTGGTTTTTCTCTCTTCTCTTATTGATTTGTTCTATCACGTTGATTGTTTTGCGAGTGTTGAACCACCCATGCATCCCTGGGATAAAACCCACCTGGTCATGGTGGGTAATCTTTTTAATGTATTGTTGGATCCTGTTAGCAAGGATCTTGTTGAGAATCTTGGCATCCGTATTCATCAGCGATATTGGTCTGAAGTTCTCCTTTTTGATGGGGTCTTTGTCTGGTTTGGGGATTAGAGTGATGCTGGCTTCATAGAAAGAGTCTGGAAGTTTTCCTTCCGTTTCTATTTTTTGAAAGTGCTTCAGGAGAATAGGTGTTATTTCTTCTTTGAATGTTTGGTAGAATTCCCCAGGGAATCCATCTGGTCCTGGATTCTTGTTTTTGGGGAGGTTTTTGATCACTGCTTCAATCTTGTTACTAGATATAGGTCTATTCAAATTGTCAATGTCTTCCTGTTTCAGTCTTGGTGGTTTATAGGATTCTAAAAATGTATCCATCTCTTCTAGGTTGTTAAACATATTGGCATATAAGTGTTGATAGTAATTTTTGATGATTGTTTCTATTTCCTTGGTGTTAGTCATGATCTCTCCCCTTTCATTCATAATTTTATTAATTTGGGTCTTCTCCCTTTTCTTTTGGGTTAGTTTGGCCAATGGTTTATCGATCTTATTGATTCTTTCAAAGAACCAGCTTCTATTTTCGTTGATGCGTTCTACTGTATCTCTAGTTTCTGATTCATTCATCTCTGCTCTAATCCTTATTATTTTCTGCCTTGTGTGGGGGGGTTGGTTTAATTATTTGTTGATTTTCCAGTTCTTTAAGGTGTAATGAGAGTTGGTGTATTCGGGATTTTTCAATTTTTTTGAGTGAGGCTTGGATGGCTATGAATTTCCCCCTTAGGACTGCCTTTGCTGTATCCCATAGGTTTGGATCAATGTATCTTCATTCTCATCGGTTTCCATGAAGTGTTTCAGTTCTTCTTTGATTTCTTGGTTGATCCACATATTCTTGAGCAGGATTGTCTTTAGCCTCCAAGGGTTTGATTTTCTCCTGAACTTTTTATGGTGGTTGAGTTCCAGTTTCACGGCATTGTGGTCAGAGAATATGCAGGGAATAATTTCAAACTTCTGGTATCGGTTGAGCCCTGATTTGTGACCTAGTATGTGGTCTATTCTGGAGAAAGTTCCATGTGCACTCGAGAAGAATGAGTATTCTGCTGTTTTAGGGTGGAATGTTCTGAATATATCTATGAGATCCAGCTGGTCCAATGTGTCATTCAAGGCTCTTGATTCTTTGTTGATTTTCTATTTAGATGATCTGTCCATTGGTGAGAGTGGTGTGTTAAGATCTCCTACGATTAGTGTATTTGCATCAATATGATTCTTTATTTTGCTTAACAGTTGGCTTATGTAGTTGGCTGCTCCCATGTTGGGGGCATAAATATTTACAATTGTTAGATCTTCTTGATGTATAGACCCTTTAAGAATGATGTAGTGTCCTTCTGTGTCTCTGACTACAGTTTTTAGACTAAAATCCAATTTGTCTGATATGAGAATCACTACGCTGGCTTTCTTTTGGGGTCCACTGGCATGAAAGATGGTCTTCCATCCCCTCACTTTCAATCTGGAAGTGTCTTTAGATTCAAGTTGACTCTCCTGTAATCAGCATATGGATGGGTCCTGTCGTTTTATCCAGTCTGCAACCCTGTGTCTTTTTATTGGAGCATTTAGGCCATTCACATTGAGGGTGACTATTGATAGATATGTTTGTATTGACATCATGTTGCCTGTGGAGTTCATGTTTCTATAGATTACCTCTGTAAATTTCTGTTTTGTTTCGGTCTTGGGTTCATTTCTCCTCTCTAGAACCCCTCTTAGTATTTCTTGTAGTGCTGGCTTGGTGGTTGCATAATCTTTTAGACCTTGGCGGTCCTGGAAGCTCTTTATTTCTCCTTCCATTTTGAAAGTCAACCTTGCTGGATACATTTTCCTTGGTTGCATATTTTTTTCATGTAATTTCCTGAATATGTTTTGCCAGCCCTTCTGGCTTGCCAGGTTTCTGTGGAAAGGTCTGACATTATTCTGATGGTCCTCCCTCTATAGGTAAGTGGTCGCTTTCCCCTAGCTGCCCTTAAGACATATTCTTTGGTTTTATGATTTGCGAATTTCACAATTATGTGCCTGGAGGTTTTTCTGGCCTCATTGATCTTGGGGGGTGTCCTCTCTACTTCTAGGACATGAAAATTTGTTTCATTCCCCAGATTTGGGAAATTTTCATCCATGATTTGTTCAACAATATCTTCTAGGCTTCTGTCTCTCTCTCAACTCCTTTGGGGATTCCAATAATTCTGATATTGGAGCGTTTCATGGCATCATTTATTTCCCTTATTCTGTTTTCCTGGGATTTTAGCTGTTTACTCCAAGAGTTCTCTTGCTCCTCCTTCTTCTAAATCACTGATACAATCTTCAGCTTCACTTACTCTGGCTGTTAGCAAATTTAATTAGATTGCATCTCATCAATTGCCTTTCTAACTTCAGTTTTCACTTCTGTTACGATGGCTTCCACTTTGTGATTAATGTTCTTTTCTATATTAGCTGTATCTTGGACAATTGCTGCCCTGAATTCCATTTCTGTCATATTGTTTATGTTCATTTCCAGTAATTCTGTGACCGGGGTTGCAGTCTCAGAGTTCTTCTTCTGTTGGATGTTCCTCCTCTGAGTCATTGTGGCTAGGGGGTGTATAGCTAAATATATCAGCCACTATCTAGGTGGATTGGTCACTGGAAGGGTTTGGAGCAATCAGAATTCCCTACCGAAAAGGAAGGAGAAAGAAAAAAGAAAACGGAAAAGAGGAAGCAAGAAAAGAAACCCCTGCCAGAGCGGGGCCCGATGATAGGATTTATATGGTACAAAGCTGTTACAGGGTAAAGAAAAGGGTTATCAAGGGTAAATGAAGAGATCAAAAAGCGAAGCCCAACCTATATGACCCCCAAGACCAGTATTTATATAATATAAAAGCAAAGACAATTACACAGAAACACTGACAGACTAGAGTGGGAAGGTGAGGGCAGACACTCCTTCTGGGCAAGGAATGCATTTCAGATGCTCCCAAGTTTGTTTTGTTTTATTGTTGGAGGAGCCCACTTTCTAAAGATATAGGGCGACTAGAACTGGTTGTATATAGGGGTAGTATTAAATAGGGATTTGGGATTAACTTGAAGCTTATAACTACATGTATATGTAAAAGAGAAAATAAAGGAAAGAAGAGAGAAGAAAGGGAAATACAGATAAAACAAACAAGGAAACAAGAGGCAGCAACAACAGCAGAAAATACAGGAATGTGTTTGAAAAAATTTCAAGGTAAAAAAAATGTTATGGGCTGTTGTATTGAGTATCATGCTGTGATAAAAAGTGGGTTAAAAACTGAACGAAGAAAAACTGTGAGAATGCATTTTTAAGTTTAAAATGGAAGCTTTAAAAGTAAAAATAGAAAAAAGTTAAAAAAGCAAATAAGGTGAAAACTGTATCTACAAAGTGTAGGGCTTTTGTTACTTGTAGTCAGTACCAGGAGTTTAATAAATTGCCTTTCCCCCCGATGTTGGGGTTTTACAGTTTGAATGTTGTCCTCCTGTGCTCCAGGAGGAGCTTGCTTTTTGGGAGCGGGGCCTGCTGCACTGTTTTCAGTCCCTTCTACCTGGGCTGCGTCTCTCCGCCCCTTTGCTAGAGACTGGTCTCAATGGTCACCAGGTTGTCAGGTTACAGTTCTGGTGGTGGAGCGTTGTTCTTTTATGTCCTTTTTCAGTTGCTGAGGAAGTTAGGTCGGTGCAAGATGTCTGCGCCCAGACCTCCTTCTCAGACAGAGCTTCTACACAGAGAGAGGCTCTTTCCTGCCTGCCGGTTGGCAGCCTGTCACAGCCAGGCAGGCACAGATGCTGGATTAATTTCTGCCCAAGGCCCCCTGTCGCTTCACTCCTGCACCACGACATCACAACTGATTTTGGATCGCGCGACCTTGTCTGTGCCAGGGGACCCGCAGCTCCAGAGGTCCCATGCAAGTCTGCAAAATCGCCTTCCCTGGGGGGTCCACGCCCGGCCCACAGGGTGCGGAGAAGTGAGAGAGGAAAGCAGTGGAGGAAAGGGGAAGAAAGAAAGGAAGAAAGAAAGAAAGAAAGAAAGAAAGAAAGAAAGAAAGAAAGGGAAAGAAAGAAAGAAAGAAAGAAAGAAAGAAAGAAAGAAAGAAAAAGGAGAAAGCGGTGGAAAAATATGCTCCATGCCCACTGCTCTCGCTGAGATCCCCCGTGCCACACAGGGCACTCCTGCTCTCCACAAAACCCTGCTCCTCTGGCTTAAGCAGTGGGGGGATAGACTCCGCACCCCAGCACCTCTAAGTTCCCTCGATCCCCGGGGCACTTCCTCTCCCTGTGGATCTCCGTCTTCCCTCTGCCGCGGCGGAAAAACAGTCTCCTTGCCGCTGGCTCTGCTCCGTTCCCGCTTCTGCCTCACCCCAAATCAGACCATAATCTGCTTTTATTCCCCAAGCACAGAGCACTTTTGTGCTGGAGTATTTGCTTTCAATGGTTCAGCTCTGCGGGCTTCCTCCCCCACACCCCTGTCTCTGGGGGTAAGCCTCTGGTCACTCTCACTTGTTTCTACCCTTTTGCCGATGATCCCTGTCTCCCGTGGTGATCCAGAAGCACGAAATATCACATTTCAGGCTGATTTCATGGGTGTTCACAGTGTTCCTGTAGTGTTTTTTTTTTTTTTTTAAAGATTTTTTATTTATTTATTTGACAGAGAGAAACACAGCTAGAGAGGGAACACAAGCAGAGGGACTGAGAGAGGGAGAAGCAGGCTTTCCGCCGAGCAGGAAGCCCGATGTGGGACTTGATCCCGGGTCTCCAGGATCATGACCTGAGCCGAAGGCAGTCGCTTAACCAACTGAGCCACCCAGGTGCCCCTGTAGTGTTTTTTTTTTGCAGAAATTGTGCTCACTTCAGGGAACTCCCCGAAATGTGGTCACCTGGCCTTCTGCCATCTTCTTCCCCCTCCTCTGCTATAATTTTCTTGAATATATGTTCTGCCCCCCTCTCTCTTTATTCTTCTTCTGGGATCCTCATTATTCTAATATTGTTTAGTCTAATAGTATCACTTATTTCTTGAATTCTCCCTTTGTGATCCAGTATCCATCTTTTTCTCAGCTTCTTTATTCTCCATCATTTGATCTTCTGTGTCTCTAATTCTCTCTTCTGCCTCATTTATCCTAGCATTAAGAGCCTCCATTTTTGATTGCACCTCATTAATAGCCATTTTGATTTCGACTTGGTTAGATTTTATTTGTCCATAGAGGGATTCTCTAGTATCTTCTATGCCTTTTTCAAGCCTAGCTAGTATCTTTGAATTCATCATTCTGAACTCTCGTTCCAGCATCTTACTAATGTCTGTATTGATTAGGTGCCTGGCAGTTGGTACTGTCTCTTGTTCTTTTTTTTTTGAGGTGAGTTTTTCCATTTTGTCATTTTATCCAGAGAAGAATAGTTGGATGAGAGAACAAAATGTTAAAAGGGTAACAATGACCGGAGAAGAATATACACTAAACAAGTCAGAAGAGATCTGAAACCAAGGGGAAAAGAGAAAAAAAAGAATATGATTAGACTGGTGAATCGAACAGAGCCACACAGTAGACATTTTGGTCTGTTAGAAGAAACTGACTCCCAAAACTTTAAAGAAAGAAAAACTTATATATATACAAAATAAGGATAGATACGATGAAGGGATGGAATATAACTGTAAAAATGAAAATTAAAAAAGATTTTAAAAACAGAAGTGGTAAGATGTTGGTTGAACAAGGAAAGAGGAAAAATATGAAAGAAGAAGAAAAAATAAGGAAAATTTAAAAAAATTATAATAAATATTAACTTTTTTTTTAAGATTTTATTTATTTGACAGTGAGAAACACAGCCAGAGAGGGAACACAAGCAGGGGGAGGGAGAGAGGGAGAAGCAGGCTTCCCGCTGAGCAGGGAGCCCGATGTGGGACTTGATCCCGGGTCTTGGAGATCATGACCTGAGCCGAAGGCAGTTGCTTAACCAACTGAGCCACCCAGGCACCCCATAAATATTAACTTTGAAAGACTAAAGATTCTGGGGGGAAAAACCCATGAATTCTATGTGCTGTATTCTCCTAGTGTTGGAGTTTTATATTTCCCATTGTTTGATAAACTTGGTCTTGGCTGGATGTTCTTGCTGATCTTCTGATGTGGAGCCCATTGCAGTGATTCTCAAACGTTTTTGCCTGAGGTGGAATTGTACCGCCCTTACCAGGGCCCGGCTAAGTAATCTGCATGGGTTTGCTCTTGGAGCTTTTGTTCCCTGATGGATTTCTGTGCAGCTTTGGAGGACGAGAATGCAAATGACACCCCCCATCTCTGGCCCCGGCAGACCCCAATCTCTGCAGCTGACCTCAGTGCACTTTCAGAGAAGAGCAGTCAATCACACCTGTCTCCCTCGTCTCCTGCCTCACTCTGTGCTCACCTGGCCTGTAACGGAGCATTTCTATCTCAGGCACAAGGCCCCTTTTGGAGTCTCCAAATCCAGCAGATTTCTGCGGTGTGCTACCTTGCCACTCCTCCCACGGACCCCTGCAGTCCTGAGACCACACTGTTCCAGGGAGGGTTCCACCCCTTGCATAGCCACTGGAGCAATATACCTCAGTGGAGCAGACTTCTGAAAGTTCTGATTTCATGCCCTGCTGCTCTGTCTCTTGCCAGGAGCCCTCTGACAGAGGCATTCCACCCCCCCCCCCCACCACGTGGTCTATCTTCCCAAATATTGCCTCAGATTCACTTCTCTGCACCTCCGACCTTCCACAAAGTGGTCACTTTTCTGTTTATAGAATTGCTGTTATTCTTGGGCACCTGGGTGGCTCATAGGGTTAAGCCTCTGCCTTTGGCTCAGGTCGTGATCCTACGGTTCTGGGATCGAGGCCCACATTGGGCTCTCTGCTTATCGGGGAGCCTACCTCCTCCTCTCTCTGCCTACTTGTGATCTATCTCTCTGTCAAATAAATAAAATCTTAAAAAAAAAGAATTGCTGCTAGTCTTTTCTTTCATCTCTTGTTGAATTCGTAGGTAGTCAGAATGGTTTGATAGCTCTCTAGCTGAATTCCTGGGACCTTCCCCCAACTACTTATTTTTCCTGGTTATTCTTATATATTTAATTTTGATATTAAAAATTATTTTTAGCAAGTTTCTAAAAAGGAAAATACTTGTATTTTTATTGTTATTGTATTAAATTAATTATTACTATCCTAAGAGTTCCTCTTCCAGACAAAAGCATGTCTCTGCATTTACTTCAGTCTCTTATGTCTCTCAAGAGTGTGGGTGAGGCCTTTCTAAGCAAAAACAAAACAGGACCTAGAAATTATAAGGGGAAAGACTAAAGGATATGAGTGCATATAAATAAAAATAAAATTTTCCAAGGAAAAAATGGCAGAAATTAAAAGACAATGTCAAACTGGAAAAATATTTGCCACACACAGCAGAAAAAGAATGTCACTAAAATAAAGCCAGATATTACAAATCCATCATCAAAATACCAAAACTCAATAGAAAAATTGACAAAGAACTCTCATAGGCAGTCCATAGAAAAAGATGAGACTAAACCACATCATCACCACCAAAGCCACAGAGTCCTGTTGGTCACCTAACAGCCTGGCAAAGATTAAATTTCCTTATAATAGCCCTTTTGACAAGAAGAGGGGAAGGTGCCTCCTATACTCACACTTTGGCGGGAGAGCACATTTGTGCATTGCTTTGGAGAGCACTTTTGCGGTTTCTAACAAACAAAGTACAGATTCTTTGGACCGTACAATTGCCCCTCTAAGAGTTTATCCTACAGGCACAGTCTGCATGTGCAGAAAGGCACATAAACAAGAGTGTGGCATGATCTGTAGAGGCAAAAGATGGAAAGCCCTTAAATGCCGATCTGTAGGTATCTAGTAAAACGTGTTATCACTCCCCCATAAAATAAAATACAACACTGTTTTGAAAAAGAATGAATTGGTCTGTATGCCCTGAAATGTATTATTACAGTAAGCAGAAGAGTGGGCACTGGTTGCTCTTACTGGATGTGAAAAAAATACGAAAAGATATACAAATGAAGACAGGGGTTTGAAAATGGAAGGGCATTTTTGGAGGCACACAAACATTGATAATGATGGTTACATCTTATAAGGAGTTTGGGAGTCTGGTTTATGACGGAGATTTTCCTTCCCTTCTCCCTGCCTCCTTCCTTCCTCTCTCTCCTTTCTCTCTTTCTTTTACTTTTATGTAATATTGGAATTTTCCTAACGGATGCTTATCTTACTTTTCAATAAATAAGGGAGGTTAGATAAAAACCCAAGAATGAATCAGAGATACGAATCATCAATGTTTGGGAAACAAATAGCATAGCATCTCTCTTTCAGAAATACATTTTAATTTGCAAAGTTGGCTAAACTGAGTTCCTAAGTTTTGCAAAAATTTTAATCTAATTCCATCATGCTTTTAAATTTTGAGAGCAGGTGGCTTGAAACCCAGATGTGAGGGGAACTGCATGTTAGGGGTCAGATCACTTTCAACTGGAAAAAAAGAAAAAAGAGATTTAAGTTGATTAACCTGGGTGAGATTAATCTTTACAGGGAAAGTGAGACTGACATGGTGTTGGGGGAAGTTGGGGAGAGGGGCAGGAAGCAAGAGACAATGACAGGGCTGGGTCGAGTCTGCTATCATGTAGAAGATACTTGCTGAGCCTTTGCTTTCTCTTACTTTGGCCTCTTAGGTATATGCATTTAAAAATGATTCTCTGGAGTGCCTGGGTGGTGCCATCAGTTAGGTCACCAACTCCTCCTTTTGGCTCAGGTCATGATTTCAGGGTCTTGGGATCAAGCCCCATGTGGGACTCTGTGCTCAGCAGAGAGTCTGCTTCAGGATTCTTTCCCTCTCTCTGCCCCTCCCCCTACTCGCTCACATTCTCTCTTGCTCTAAAATAAATAAGTAAATCTTTAAAAAAAAAAAGATTCTTTGTTCCTTTTCTGTACCGGAGTATTATTTGTTTCAACTCTCTTTGGCATAATAATTTCAATTATTTCCTCAGCCTTTGGTCTGATGAAGGTTAGAGTCAATTTCTTCTTTGTAAGATTTCCCCAAAATCCTGGCTCTAAGGCTATCTGTGGGAGTCATATAGAAATAGGTTGTACTCTATGAACTGAATGATTGCTCATACATCCTTTGTGAGTTCGGAGTGTGCTGAGAGCTTTTCAAAATAGTCTGGAGATAATACCCTGGCCTTGTCCATGCTCACTTTTGAAATAAAACAGATGTGGAATAATTAGTTGTGGGTTCCGTATTTTTGGAAGACATGAGTAATCTTTTTCTTGAAAGAATGCACAGAACAGATACATTTCACTATGGCAGGAGGAGCGCTGTAATAGGAATGCACACAGAAGTTTATGGGAATGGAGGGGAAGGAGAGTGGGAAGGACTCAGATGAGGAGGAGAAATTCACTCAGGAGAATGGTCACAGGATGGAATAGGGGAAGCAAATAGATGGAAGGGACTAGAAATAACCCAAACCAGGTTAAAAACACATGTGTAAGACTCTTGAGGCTGCTGGACTGTCACTTTCAGGGGTTCTTGATAAGAGAATGATGAGGATGTTTCCTATTCTTCTTTCTCTGCAAAGTCTTTCTCTTTGGAGGCACAGAGACCTGGATTTCAGGTAAAGCTCCTCTACTCACCAGGAACAAATCACCTGTTCTGAGGGGTGCTTTTCTCATCAGAGCCTCCATTTTCTCATCAGTGAGATGGAAATATTTAGCATCAACTTCACAAATTGTGTGCTTGGCCCATAGCAGTTCCTTAGTAAATATGAGTTCTCCTTTTCTCCTCATGGATCTTTTTTTGTCTGAGGTATCACTTGTGAATCAGCTTAGCATTCAGTCTTCCATGTTCTGAACACTTACCTTATTGAACCTTCTAACATCCTTGAGTATTAGTCCTTGACTTTAACAACAGAAATGACCATTATTCTAGCAATCTGTCATATGCATCTTGTGATACTGGTAAGCTAGGATTAATATGATATCCAACAGACAAATGCAGAAATGGGGATTGAGGTGTAAGTGACAGGCAAGGTCATAATGAGTGATGGGCACAACCAACCCTCAACCAGAGTCTTCTGATACCTAAGCTGGTAACAGTCCCTTAGGCAGGTCATTAGACATCAAGTCATGTGGTTCTCCCTTTTTCAAATGTTCTTCCTTTTTGCCTGTGGAAACCTATTCATTCTTAGGATTCATCTCAAGGTTTTCATATTCTAGGGATTGTTCCAACACCAGTGCGAGGTGTGTGCGCATGGTGCATGTGTGTGTGCGTTGACCCTGTGTGTAATCTGAATGTTTTGGAATTTTTGTAGGAGACCCTTTGGAGCTCTGAAATGCCTGTATAACAATTCTTCCTTGGCATGAGAAGAAGACGTGGGTAACAGCAGTGATTGTGTTTTTTGTTCTTAAGCAAGGAAGAATGAGGGGCTGTGGGCCTCTTCATAGAAGATGGATTTTGCAGACTGCAACAGAGGAAAGGGATGTGGATGTTTGTAGGTGCTCTGGGAGAAGTCTCTTTTTTCCTAGAAATTATTTATGTTTCCCTTTATAATGTTTCTGGAAGAATGGAAAGAAAAAGGCCATTTCCTGCATGAGATAAGAGAGTTTTGATTGGTGTCTCTATTGAACCGGCCCCAAAAGATATGAGAATTGTGCTTGGATGTCACTGTTGACCCATCATTTCAGTCCTACTTAAAATAATAAAAGGATCCAGAACTCCCTGACCCCATTTGGGATGGTTGGTTGCTGGTCTACTTTGCTGAGGCTCAGCTTTGGTAATGGGTCCATTCCCCACCCCCATGCCCCCACTATTTGCCAAGCTGATTTGGTTCTGGACCACTGAACGTGATGTCTGAGATTCCTTGTCACCAAATTTGGTGATAGTAAAGACTCTTTGTCCTGACATTTCCATCTCCTTGTGATGAAAAGAATCAAAATGAGGTCTGGCCCGCATGGGAGTTTTGCCATGTTGGAGAGCTCCTGAACCACGGTAGACATGCCTTCCTGGAGCCAGAAGACTTGGGCAGCTGCTGTATTCCTGAAAAAGTGCTCTAACACTCTGGAACCAGACCTGTGCCTGGTGACAGTGGCGGTGACACATGGTGACTGTGATGGTGACACTAAGCTTTTGTCTAGGGAAAGGTGGGAATAGCCATAGATCCAAGGTGTGTGCCAGCTCAGATGTGGGCACAACATCAAGAGTCCAGACGCTGGGGGACAGAGCTGAGGGCCTCCAAGGCTCTCCTGGGATGTTTCACGGGGAAGGCTTAGACAGTAGAGAGAATTCCTTCCCCTGAACTCATGGAAATAAAATGGCCTGTGCTAATTTTAAGGTAGCACTTATCACAGAATGGATTAAAGTTTAACACAGAAGAGCATGGGTCGAGGCTCAGAGAGCAGGATCAGAAAGCCCAGCCCTCTGTGAGGTGGAGTGGTCTCTGGGCCTATAGTCAGTGGCCACAGCTGGGCCCAGGGAGAAGATGGTTCCAGGCCCAAGTGGGAACCACAGGGGCAAGTCAACTCTGCCTGGCCTCTCCTCTCTGGAGCTGGCCGCCCCATTGGCGGCCTTAATTTTAGGGGCCCTGAAAGAGGGTGTAGCCCAAAGCACAGCCCAGAGGGTCACTGGGAGCCCAGCTCCCTCTGTCAGTGTCGGTGAGAACATGGAGGAGGCGGGAGGAGGCCATCTGTTAAAGGCACCTTGAAGTTTAAAACAGTTTTAGAGATTATAGGCAATTTATAAGCAGGGAAAGTGAGCTGGAGAAGTCACCAAAGAGTAGATTAATGATTCCATTATTAAATAACTTCAGTTTCTTTCTGGAAATTAGTGTTCTTCTCTTTAAAAAATGACAGCTGGTCTTTTCTGTAAACATCGCTGCCTCTGAGCTTTCTCTCTGAAGCTGGAGCTGTTGGGCACTGGGAGCCTGTTTAATGTATGGAGGGGCTCTGTGGTTCATCACGGAGCTTCCAGAAGCAGTCATTTGTTGTTTTCCATTGATTGTGACATTCCATAACTAAGGGATCAGTGGACCCTTTAATGCTCTCGGCCTTCCTAAAAGCCTGAGAGGAATTCTTCCCAGACTCTGGAAGAAGCCCCAGAACGAGTATTTTTTTTTCTTTCCTTTTTTTTAGTCTTGATGAAGCTTCACAAAAAGAAAGATAAATAGCTAGGGTCATGCATCATGTAACTTAGACACTGCAAGAGAATCTCATTCAGCATGGAGAATGACTTGGAAGTGGGGCTCTGGGAAAGTCAAGGAAGGACCATTTGTTCTTCCTGGGCGCTATATCCCTCTAAAGGCCTTTAATCGGCAAGCCAGGGACTCCTGCAGACATGGCAGCCTGGCAGTACCGTTGTTTTGCATATAAGTTTTCAATGAAATCTCACACTCTGGATGATACTGGATAAAATCCTTCTCAAGAATCTCAGCATCTAGATGAAGAAATGAGGTGTGGAAAAAGGACATCTGGGGAACACACACAAGTAGGTGTTTACCCATGCTATTTGCTATTTGTGGAGAGACCAGTGACATTCCTATGTTCTGGGGTCTCCAGGGACAATTACTTAGCCTTGAGTCAGACCTTGAAGATGGTGTTAGTTTCAGCTAGACCAAGAGGAAAAATCACTTTCTGTGAAACACTGTTCATCCTAAGGACCCCATGGGGCTAAGTTGCTATGATCAATGTCCCCCAGGGCCCTGCCAGAGCCATCTGAAAGCCTACTGAGTCAGTTCAAGAGTTGAAAGTGACACCACTCAGCCCAGCTCTGCCATTTTCTGCAACTACTCCCTACAAATCCAGAGTTCTCTGCTGCAGAGAAACTGTGATTTTCTGATGAGTCTTGAGATTGTCACTCAATCTCAAGGGGATTGAGTTTTTCTCAAAAGGAAACTGTTTTTCTCATTTATTCTGACTAGGAATTAGACTTCCAAAGGTTGTTACCACTTCCTTATCCTATCACTTAGAGTTTTATAATTACACAGTGAAATTTCCCCAACTTCCTAGGAGGCTTTGCTTTCTTTGAAGCCGCAAACATGGTAGAGAAAAGCGGGGAACTAGAAAACCCTTCTTCCATTCTGAGTATTAGAGAATATTTTTTTTTCCTGGACAATTTTTTCAAGGGAACAAAGAAAAGGAAGTGAACTGGGGACCGTGGGTCTGTATCCTGGCAGGGGGAATGGAGTTGTCTGGCATTTGAGATTTGTAGATGCATCAGGTAAAAGGTTGTAGGTAAGAAGAGAATGGGACGGACCTCTGGGAGCAGCACTGGGTTTCTAAAGACTTGCATGAATAGGACTAAGGGCAGCAGAACTGTTGCAGTGGGTGATAGGCTGGTCCAGCAGCCGTGGAACTGATAATGTCACTTCAGCAGAGAGAAGAGACCAGGCACCATGCATGCGAACCTCTACTGCTCCTTTAACTCCAGGTGGGCCTAGGAGGGTGTAAGTAGCCTTTTCCTCCTCCTGCCCCCACTGCTACGCACCACATGGAAGGAGTGAAAACTCAGCTTCTGAGAGGCTGGGTCTAGGGAGGGGCTGAACCTGGCCTCAAACCAGCAGGGGGAGCAGGACACATGATGGTGAGGTGGGGTGGGCTTGGGCGGTCTCTGGAGCAATGTCGCCATCCTACCAGTGCCCTCCTGTGGTAGTTTTAAAATAGGACCCCCAATTCAGTGACATTTCTCCTATGAAGAGTTGGGGTCTTTGAGTCCTCACCTAAATCTGGCTGTTTCCACTGATAGAATGTGGCAGAAGGGGAGCTGTGTTACCTTTGAGGCAGGGCCATAAAAGCCACCCACCTGGTTCTCTTGGAATGTTTGTTCTCAGGATATTCCCTCTGGGGATGAAGCCAGGATAAGGTCCTTTTGTGAGAAGCCACACAGGCCATATGTGGATGTTGCAAGTGACGGACCTTGCTGAGCTCAGCCTTTGCATCCCCCCAGTCCAGATGCCAGATGTGTGGATAGAGAAACCTCAGCAGACAGGCCATTCCCACTGGTTCCGGTCTGAGCTCCCTAGCCACAGAATCAGGACATAATCAAAAATCAAACAAAATCACTGTGTGATGCCCCTCGTGGGGGGACACTGGTCACATAGCATTAGATAACCCACACACAATTCAGACATTTTGGTTACTTCACACCTATGCCATGTGTCTGCTTGTGAACGATGAGCTAGACCACTGCTACACTCACTTAAAGGGAAAAGAAGCCCCCCCCCCAAAAAAAAGCACTGTGTGGCCTGGCAGGAGATGGGGGCACGAAGGAAACTAGGTGTTACCTTGATAATTAGAAGAAGCTGATCAAATAGATTCGAAAAGAAATTTTTAGTGGCGAACCCCCTCCCCCCAGTTATCTCTAGAAAAGCACAGGAAGTCAAGGTTAGAATGCATAAAAAATAAATCCTATGACCCCCTGGAATTAAAATTGGAAACAAAATTCTCTACGAGCCTTCTCTCTGTGTGCAAATACGAATGTAAGAAAGTATTTACACATATGCACGGCCCAGAAGGTGTTTCCTCTTCAGACCCCTGCTGAATCTTGCATGGCTCACTGATGGATAAGTCAAGGGGAACATCCAGGAGAACCTGTAGCATGAAACAGCACAGGGCTCAGTGAGGCAGGAATAATGGGGGTCTTCCTGGGGTCTCCTCTAACCCTGCTCTTCCTCCTGATACTGCTCATTTTACGTCCTCAATGGCTCATCTCCATCTCTTCCTACCTTCACTCCGTCTCCCCTCTTCTATTCCTCTGACCATGGAAAGAATAACATAGAAGACTGACCACATGGTTCAGTGGCTAAGAATGCCTCCAGGCTCCCTTTCAGCCAGTGGTTCATCCCCGGGCTAGTTCTGCACAGGACTGTCCCCTGTGGGCTCCTGTCCTCTCCTTGCACAGTGGTCATCCTCCCAGGGAAACCTCCCTGTCCACATGCAGCCCACGCCAGGCTGCACACTCCTAGCAGCCAGTGTGTGGTTGTGCCCCTGAGATCACAGCTGTCCTCACTGATGCCCCAGGAAGGCAGCATGCTTTCAGGTCTGCTGGTCCTCCCAGCCTCCATCACCAGCCCTCTGCCAGCAGGCAGTGTGTGTGAAGTCAGTGTTGGCTGAAGAAATGAGCGATGAGTTTTGGCTTCACTTCCTGTTGTCTGCCATGTTTCCTCTTCCTGCTCATTCCTGGGTGTCTCCAGGGTTGGGTCCGTGTCTTATTGGCCTTTGTGAGTGGTTCACATGTTATGGGCCCTGCACAGGGTAAGTGTGCTTTGATGCTGTGGGGTGAGGCAGACGCAGTTCTGGCTGGCAGTTTGGGGATGAATAGAAGGTCACATCTTGACGTTTGTCCTTTAGTTAGGGGGCCACCATCTGTAGGAAGTCTGCTCTAGCTTCCCGGGCAGGGACAGATCCCTCTCTGATCCCCTGGGGCTTTGTAAAAAACTACAGTAAGATGCTGCTCAGCACATTGAATTTTAGTGTGACTTTATGTCTCATTTAACCTAAGCTGGGTGCATTTTAAGGGATGAGAATTGAGTTTGATCCATCACGTGCACGACAGCATGAAGTCTCTGAGAGGGATGGACAAATGCTTGTGGAATGAGGGGTTAGATCAGGACGTGAGAGGAGGTGCTGCAGGGGTGGGAGCCAAAGCAGCTCATACCCTGACCAGAGGCTTTCTCTCCAGTTCATGTCCAGGCTCCCGCCTTGATCACCTTGGGGAGCGCATTTGAGCTTTGGGCTTTGAAGACATGATCTTTTGCTCCTAGGTATTGCATCGGGAGGAACTATCAATATCTGGGAAAAGTGGGGTATTGGGAAGCCATCTAGATGGGCATGTGGGGTTGATGTGTTTCTGGGGACTCTGTCTAACCTCTTCCACCTGCCTTTGGAAGGGAAGGAACAAGTGCATCAGCAGAGCCCACACTTAACCTTCAGAGGAGTTCTGCACTCCACTCCCACCAGCACAGGTGTCCCAGTGCATTGTGGTTCCCCACCAGTGTGCACAGAGGTGCGGAGCAGATGGCAGGGAGGGAGAACCTTGAGAAGATGCCCCAGTGGGAGCTCAGCTCTTCCCCTTGTCAAATGACAGATAGAATTTCTCCTTTTTACCCACGGAGTCTGAATCTTTCAGGATTAGAACCAAACCAATATATATGTATTTTTTGCATTTGCATTTGGGCCTTGGGCACAGATGATAAAACATGAATCTATTTGCGCTTGGGAAAGACTTGTCTGAAGGGAGAATATATCCTATGACTTTCAAAATTGATGTCTTTGGACAAAAATCATTGGGCTGTTCCCTGAGAGTGATGAAAGCGTGGGCTGTGGAGCCAGACTGCCTGGGTTCAAACCCCCAGGTCTGCCACTTAGAAGCTGTGTGACCTTGGGGCAATTACTTAACCTCTCTGTGCTTCAGCGCCCTAGTCTATAATAGTATCTAGCTCCTAGGCTTGTTTCAACGATGAGAACTGGATCCAATCACTATTATATAGAGGTTAGCTTTTACTTTTATTGCTTTTTTTTATTTGATGCAGAATTCAAATGTTTTGGTATAAATAAAAGCAGGGGGGCACTACTTAGAGGAGGTTGAGAGGAAAGTAATTTAATGATAAATCCAGGCAAAAAAAGCCTGTATATAAAATTAAACATGAAAAAAATGCCTGGCTAATAAAAACAGAGTACTGTTTCTGGCAGAAACATTATTTTCCATTGTAAATACTATGGTTATTAAGTCCTTGTGTGATTTTTGGCATCTTTTCATTTTTTTTGGAGGATATTTTCAATAATTTTGTTTCTGTCTGACTACACTTACATGACTTCATAATGCTATTTGGCGGAAATTATGGGAGCTAAGAGGCCCTAATAGAGAATATTGAAAGCATAATCTCAGCGTGTTTTAACGATGCTGTCATTGGTGTATTCAAAATGCTGTTGCTGGTGTGTTTTTGCTACATACACAAGTTGTGACGTTTTTGGAGAAATGTATTATATTTTATAATATTATAAGAAAAGAGTCACAGACTTGGATCCTATTACAAATATATTAGCATTATAGTTTGTGTTTTCTTTTTCTAATTTTATTTGCTAACTGTCTTCAATGACAAAGAAGTTCTAGCACACAATTAGACAATCTAATATATTTGGAACCACTTGGAATAACTGTGACATAAGCATAGAGCATTATTTCTATGCTTTTATTTAAGAGGCTTTTCTCTAGTATCTCTCTGGATGCCCTTGTCTGACGGTGGGAAGAATAAGGGTAACATGTGAGACTGGAAATTCACTTCATGATTGAATTCGGCTACGTTTACCTGCTTTCGGTATGAAAACTCAAATTAAACAGATATACGATTCCAGATATCTAGACAATTGACATTACATATGCAAAAGCGAACTTTGGTAACTGAATTCAATTGTTTTACTCCTGTGTTTGGAACTGTGTGGACACATCCTTTGATTGACATCCTGCCTATAAAGCAGTTTTAAAGGGCAACAGGACCCTCAACACTTCTTCTCAAACCAGCAGTTTCCTGAAAGTTTTGTTCCAAATGCCACTTGCATCTCTATTTCTTACCAAGCTGTTCTGGTTCATTTGCTTCAAAAGAAACATTTTAATTTGTTTTGTTTTGTTTTGCTTTGATGGCTTGCTACCTGCCAAAAACAGTCTTCTAGTACCTTTTCTACATAAATAAGAATAGTCTTAAATTATTGGGCAACATTCATCTCATCCTGCCAACTCAGAGACTTTGCTTGGGATGTTGTCCAGGAGGTTATGGGAAGAAACTTGTTTTGAAGTTGATTTAACATCTCATGGTTTCCTTGTTATTATGTAACACTTAAAAAGAGCTGGGACCTTTGTGGTTCAGTCCCAGAGCAATGTTGTGATCACATGAACACAGTCCAGCTACCAACAATTATTTCAAAATAATCAAGTTCTTCTATTTTCCAGAGAAGTGGAGGAGCAGGAGGATGAGGAGGAGGAAGGGAAGGAGGAGCAGGAGGAGAAGTCACTGAGCTGGAAATGTTGTTTGAATCCCCTCTTTGTTCCTTAGGCCATCTCAGGCTGTTTAGCTGTTTGAATACCCCTCTTTAACGTCACCTGACTCCAGCCCCTCCAAAATGCCCTTTTCTTCCCAGAATGTTTATTTAGCATTCCAGATTGGGAGTTAATAAAGTCATGAAGACTCTTCCTGACAAAAAAGGCGACTTCTCAGAGGAGAGGGCTGAGGAGAGCATCTGAGAGCAAAGTGGGAAGAGGCAGACACCTCCCTCATGAACAGGTGGAGGGAAAGCTTGGGATATGTTAATTTGAGAGAACATTCGGCTCCAGACAACTTTGAAACCCTAGAGTCCATTTTTACTCCTTCTAATAATGTCGTGTGTATTCACAACTGCATAGAGCCCTTTCCAGCGCATTAGAAGGGGCCTGAGCTTTCCATGAGCATGCTTTCTTAGCAACAGGAAACCAGCACATCCCAGGAATACTCTTCAGGAACGTTCACTACTGCCTGTCACTCATGTTTTTCCTCATGGAGAAGCCTCCCCTCAGTAATATTTATAGATGATCCTTACAGGCCATGTAAAAGAAACCTCCCTCTTGCCTTCTGATCATATAACCATAGGCTGATTACAACTGCTGTGGAGCTCACTTACTTTGTGAGGAAGGAAAGGAGAGAAGAGAGAATGTATACTAACTGTGCTATTGCTGCCCCCATTAAAAAAAAAAGGAAAAAAAAAAGAAAAGAAAGAAAAAAAATGCTGGGGCTTGGAAAACAGTGAGGGAAGAGAAAGGCACACAGCCTGTATCGAAAACCTGTGTTCAGTCAGTGGGTCTCGATCCCCTCTAGGGTCTCAAAGCACTGGCTGCTCTCGTGCCGCGGGTCTGGCGCTGCATCAGGACTTCCTGCCCAGGTGGCCGTTCTGAATGCGGAGGAAGGTTCTTTGCAAATCAGTGTGTAGAACAGGAGCACTTTCCCCGGGAAGCCGCACACTTGTTTCCTCACTCTTTGCACCCAGTACACGTGAGACAAAGCGAGGTCCCGAGCTCTGCTTGCCTTTGGTGAGTGTCTCCTTCCCCAGAGCCCAGCTGACCTTACCAAGGATGGATATTCTTCTCTCGGTTCTATTTTATGTAATATAATCCTGACAGCTGGGTAGCCTTACTGTGCATGTTCGTCAGATGAGCCACTGGAGGCACAGAGAGATTCACACCCTTTGCTGAAGGTGACATGATTTGGAGGGGGATCCCAACCCACGAGTCTGGCCCCCACACCGGGACTCTGACTCTGACCGGCCCGGGCCTGAGCCACAAGAAGATGACACTGTAGCCTGCAGTCTCCTGGGCAGTTGGCATGATTGGCCAGTGCCACAGAGTAACCATAGTGTTGTCACTAAGAGCTGCTTGGATGTGGCCCATCTAATGCATCTTCTTAGACCTCTGTTGCCAACCTGTGCTTTTATGTGCCTATTCCGATTTCGGTAAGAATCTGGAAGCTCTCCACTCCTCCAAGGAGAGGAAGGACTGAGCAAGCAGCAGCTCTCACCTTGAAGCAGTGCCTGAGAGCTGCAGCGTATCATCCCCCAAGCCAGTTCTGCCTCTAGGACTTTGGGACAAAACAGCACATCCCTAGGGACTACAGATAACGGTTCGGATGCAAGGGAGCGCTGCATCGCTGAGCCCAAACAGAAAATGGGTGCATTTTCTGGTAAAACAACTAACAGCAAAAGAGTTCAATTGGTAATTTAAAAATTCACAAATACACGACTTTACCTTCTCACCAAAATATTCTTGCCACTAAGTTGATTCTATAACATGTGGCAAACCACCCTGTAAGTTCTTTTCCGTATGGTGGGTTTTTTTTTTTTTTTATGATTAGAATTAGTGTATGTGAAATGCTTAGTGTAGTCCCTGGCAGGGAGTAGATACTCAACATAATAGCTACTGTCAAAAGTATAATTTTTCAGGCATGCATTCCCCCACCCCTGCTGCATTGTAAGCATCTTGTTGCACAGTTGGTAATTCCTCACTTGAAATAGATCGTAAAGAATTTTGATTAATACAAACCATAATAAATCGGAGAGCCTGGGTGGCTCAGTCAGTTAAGTGGATGCCTTAGGCTCAGGTCATGATCCCAGGGTCCTGGGACTCAGTCCTGCATCAGGCTGCTTGCTCATCTGGGAGTCTGCTTTCTCCTCCCTTTGTTCCTCCCCTGGCTGTGTGCTCTCTCTGTCTCTGTCTCTTAAATAAATAAATAAAATCTTTAAAAAAAAATAACCCAAACCATAATAAACCTTAAAACTCTAGAATATAAGTTAAGGTTTGGTCTTCTCATTTGTCTTCACAGGACTATCACCTTTGACCATATTTCCAAATCAAAGAAGGAAAACAAAGGCCTTCGTGCTTGGGTCCACAAGACTTTCCCCAGGTATGAGACCACTTCCTAATTCATCTCACACCTATTAGCTTCTAGATATTTCACTGCTCCACTGTCTTTTCCCAATTTTTGCTGTTGTCCAGATACTGGAAGCTCAGCCGCATCCCAGCCTGGGTCCCACCGGGAAAAAGTACTGTTCCGCCTTCCACCCCCAGAATTGCTTCTATTTTCCTTCCCTTTAAATTCTCCCAAAGAACTAAGAATTTACTCATTGAGTAATAGAATGTTCTTTCACATTGTCCTCAATTAAACCCTGGCCAGTTATTCCTTAGAAGTGATCAGTTTTCTCATCTAAGGACCAACCCATTTGAAAAAGAATTCCTGGGGCGTCTGGGTGGCTCAGTTGGTTAAGCGTCTAATTTTCCATTTGGGCTCAGGTTGTGATCTCATGGGTCATGGGATCAAGCCCTAAGTTGGGCTCTGTGCTCGGTATGGAGTCGACTTGAAGATTCTCTCCCTCTGTACCCCCCACTCACTTTTTCTAAAACAAATAAATCTTTAAAAGAAAGAAAGAAAGAAACCAAATGCCTGGAAATAGCCATTTGCAATTCTTTTTTTTTTTTTAAAGATTTTATTTATTTGACAGAGAGAAACACAGCCAGAGGGGGAACCCAAGCAGGGGGAGTGAGAGAGGGAGAAGCAGGCTTCCCGCCGAGCAGGGAGCCCAATGTGGGACTCGATCCCTGGTCTCCGGGATCATGACCTGAGCCGAAGGCAGTCGCCCAACTGACTGAGCCACCCAGGCGCCCCGCCATTTGCAATTCTTATTTCAAATGCAAACCAGTGTTTGGAATGTGGTGTCAAATTGTTACAATCAGGTCAGATCCCTTATGCTATTGCCTGAGATATTATTTTTCCTAGTATTTGCCTGAGAATGAAAGACTTTCCATTTAATCATAGGAAGTAGACTTTCTCTCCATACTTTCTAACCTGGGAAGGAAAAAGGGAGGGAAAGAAAGAAGGAAAAAAGGAAAAAAGGAAGAAGAGGAAGGGAAGTAAAGGAACATGAGAGAAGGAAGTAGGAAGGAAGGAAGAAAGGAAAAAAGAAGGAAGGAAGGAAAAAAAGGTGCTCTATGGCAAAATCCAGTAATGGGATTTCTATTTTTGCCAGTATGACTGGCTAGATATCTGGAAAGATCATACAGCAGGAAACATCTAAAAATGCTGGATAAAATGTTGAAAAACATTTTTGATCATATAGTTAAACACATATGAAAAAAAAGGACCATCTTTAGTGACCAGAAATGATGAAGAGGTTCAGAGCTGGAGAGATGAGCACACTTCATTTGGTTTTTGCCCTGGGCGCGGAGGCACGCTGTTAACCTGTGTAAAGGCTAAGACCTAGAGGGTGGCTTTTTCTAGATTTATAGTGGGATAAAAGAGAAATCCTGGGGTCTAGTCAGGGTTCCAGGGCAAATAGCTCTGCATAAAAGGAGAATGTCAGTGGATGAACCGAGGAAGTAGCACTTCTCTAGAGCAGTACTCTCCCGTAGAACCGTGTGAATGGACGGGCTCTGTATTTGTACCTGTGTGTGGGTGTTAAACACTTGAATGTTACTAGGATGACTGAAGAACTAAGTAAGATGTGCATTTTATTTAATTTTTATTAATTTAAACTTTAGCTAGCCACAAATTTAAATAGTTAGTGGCTACCATACTAGGTCTTTCAGCTCTAGAGTCTAGAGCAAGGGTGTGTAAACTATAGCCTCCATGCCAAGTGTAGCCTGCTACATGATTTTCTAAAGTTTTGTTGGAACACAATGTAGGGGAAGAAAGAAAAACTCTACCGTCTTATATTCAGTGACTGGGTTTTGTGAATTAAACTGACAAAAGGCAGATTAACAGGAGAAAAGAGTTTATTACACATGTATGTGGGAGCTTGCAAGAAAGAAGTGAAAACCCAAAAAGCTCATTACCTGGGGGGTCTATAGAACATTTTAATAGAGAACAATAAATTGTGGAGAAATGACAAGGAAAAGGTGTTTGGGTTTTTAGGTGTGGCAAATTATGGGAAGGTGGACACATGGGGAAATTAATGGAAGATAAATGTTAGTAAGGTTTTTATGCAGACTTGCGTTGGTGTCATCCCCAATGGTAAGAGTCATCAGCTCTTCCTGGTACATGAGAGGAGAAAGAGGACATTTTCATGGAGGGAAATTTATGCCTGGCTTTGAACAGAAAGAAGTGCAGAGAGTTCTTTCTACATTTGCTGTTTCTCAGGATTTTTTAGCTCAAAATAATCTGTAAGGTAAAGTGGCATAATTTGGGATGGTATGCAGGGATCCCTTTCAACACACATCTGTTTCTTAATGCACTGTCTACGGCTGCTTTTGCAAAACAAGGGCAGGGTTGAGGAGTTGCAGTGGAGACCAAATGGGTCAAGGAGCAAAAAATATTTACAATCTGGCCCTCCACAGTGAAAGTTACTGACCTCTAAGTCTTGAAAAATAGAATTGGGATAGATACTTGATTGACTTGGTCTTAGTGGAGGAAGGGATAAAGGAAAATAAAAAATTCAATCCCTTTGTTCAGAAAGCTCAAGAAAACAGACAGTATTAAAAAAAATCCTCACTGGAAAACATCATAGGAGAAAGCCAGAACCTTAAAGAAAAGGAAAGATCTTAAATGTTAAGAGAGAGAATAAAATATTATCACCACATTTCATCAAATCTAAAAGGAACATTTTCTTTAATAATTTAAAGTATTTATACTCATAATCTATGAACAAGAAAATATTGTGTCAATGTTTAATTGGCAGTATTTTTTTCTTTCTTTCTTTCTTTTTTTTTTTTTTTAAAGATTTTATTTATTTGACAGAGAGAAACAAAGCCAGAGAGGGAACACAAGCAGGGGGAGTGAGAAAGGGAGAAGCAGGCTTCCCGCCGAAGCAGGGTGCCCGATGTGGGGCTTGATGCGGGGCTCGATTCCGGGTCTCCGGGACCTGAGCCGAAGGCAGTCGCTTAACCAACTGAGCCACCCAGGCGCCCCTTTTTTCTTTCTTAATAGGAAAGTGGTTGTATGTTGACTCTGATGAAATGTGCTACCTCTAACTGGAATGGCAACCAGAGCTGGTTTCTCAGCTGCAAAAATCAAACAATAGTAGCAGAATGTTCCTAGGAATCAGGCATAGTCCTAGGTAGCTTTTAAATTGTCAACTAACTTAATCTTCACAAAATCTTATGAGGTAAGCTTTATTATTCTTTGGCCCACTTTATAAAAAAGGGGACCTAAAGTAGAGTCAAGATGCAGATTCAGGCACAATGGCTTTAGATTCAGTGGTTTTTAATTTTTTTTGTTGTAGTATACCTGAAACACAATGTTTTTTTTTTTTTTTTTGAGGAAAATTTATTAAAGGGCTAAAAATTTGTGATTCACTTTATCTAAAATAATTTGCTGTCCCTTATAATTATTATTTTTATTTTTATTATTTTAAATTATTTTTATTTTTTATTGTTACTTAAATTTTTTTCCCTCAGTGTTCCAAGATTCATTCCCCATTCCCCACACCCAGTGCTCCACGCTTTAGGTGTCCCCAGTACCCACTACCAGGCTCTTCCATCCCTCCATTCCCCTCCCTCCAAGTCCCTCAGTTTGTTTCTGTGTCCAAAGTCTCTGTTGTTTCATTTCTCTCCCTGGATTACCCTAGTTCCCATTTACTTTCCTTCTCCTACTGTCCTCCAGGTTACCCCTCATGCCCTGAAACACAATGTTACTTTAGTTTCAGGTATGCAACATGATGATCCAACTTCTCTGTTATGCTCTTCTCAACACGAGTGTAGCTACTGTCTGTCTCCATATGATGTATTACAGTGTGGACTATATTCCTTATGTTGTGCTTTTTATTCCAGTGGCTTATTCATTCCATAATGGAAGCCTGTATCTCCCATCTGCCTTCCCTCTGGCAACCATCAGTTTGTTGTCTGTATTTAGAGGTCTGATTCTGCTTTTTTTGTTTGTTTATTCAATTGTGTTGTTTTTGATTCCACATATAAGTGAAATCATGTGGTTTTGTGTTTCCCAGTCTGGATCATTTCACTTAGCACAATACCCTCTAGGTCCATCCATGTTGTCACAATGGCAAAAAACAAACAAACAAACAAACAAACAAAACAAAACAAACAAATCCCACCAAACAACCCCCCCCCAAACCCTCATCCTTTTTATTGGTATATAATATTTTATTGTATATAGAGCACATCTTCCTTATCCATTCCTCTATTGACAGATACTTGCTTTCATATGTTGGCTCTTGTAAATAGATAATGCTAAAATAAACATAGGGCTGCCTATATCTTTTCAAATTAATATTTTCATATCCTTTGGGTAGACTCAGTGATCTTAATAGCTATATGATAATGTCTCAGTGAGAAAAGAGAGATAGTAAGATCAAAGAACTGAGATAAAATTGTATACCCAGTGGAGTTACTTTTTAAGAATGAGAAAAGGCAAATGGAACACCACCAAGGAAATTTCTAGAAGATGCACTTTAGGAAGAAGGAAAATGATCTCATAAAGAAAGTCTCTGATGCAAGAAGAAATGGAGAACAAAGAAAACAGTAAAAATGAGAGAAAATGTACAAAACAAAAACTCTATTAATAATGCCCAATTGGTAGTATTTAAAAGAGAACAAAATAAAACTAAAATACTGTCAACTAAGAATAAATAAGCTGGGAATGGAGTGAGCAGATTTAAAACACTCTGAAGTCCTTTAATTACTTGGGAGAAGGATAAAAGTGCTGGTATAATTGAAACTGTCTTCAGTTAGAGTATCTGTAAAAATTTAAAGAATAATCATTTTAAAGTACAGAAATGAAGTATAGAATTTCCCAGTTGGTATATGGAAAAATGAAATGAGAAATGAAAAACAAAACCCAAAATGTCTGTTAGCCTAAAAGAAGGAAAGTAAATGAAAGGGAAAAAATAGAAGAAGAAAGCCAAATTAAAAACAAAACAAAACATAATATGGCAGAAATAAGTAAAAATAAGTGATGTTTTCTATTTATTTAAAAATACATCTTAGACTGAAAAAAACAAAATATAGCCACAAAATGCTTATGAGATCCACTTAAAACATAAGAACACTGAAAGTTTGGGAACATCTGGGTGGCTCACTTGGTTAAGCATCTGCCTTCGGCTCAGGTAATGAACCCAGGGTCCTGGGATTGAGTCCTGCACTGGACTCCTTGCTTAGTGGGCAACCTGCTTTTCCCTCTGCCCCTGCTTGTCGTTTCCCCTGCTTGTGCTCTTTTTCTCTCTGACAAATAAGTAAATAAATCTTAAAAAATAATTTAATAAAAAAATAAAAAGAACAGTGAAATTTCGAAAAACGAGGGTGGAAAAATATACCAGGTATAGGCTAACAAAAGGAGACTTGGTAACGTTACAGTAGTACTGGGAGAAAGATTTTTTTTTAAAGATTTTACTTATTCATTTGACAGAGAGAGAGAGATCACAGATAGGCAGAGAAGCAGGCAGAGAGAGAAGAGGAAGTGGGCTTCCTGCTGAACAGAGAGCCCGATGTGGGGCTTGATCCCTAGGACTCTGAGATCATGACTTGAGCCGAAGGCAGAGGCTTAACCCAGTGAACCACCTGGATGCCCCTGGAAGGAAGATTTTAAGGAAAAATGCATTATAGGAGAACCAGGGGGTGACTATTGATAAATTATTCCATTTCTAGGAAGATATATAATCATTATTTTACAGATAAGATTCTGACTCCACAGTGCAATTAAATAAGAAATAAAACCTCAAAAGATATTTATTAAATCATCATCTGTTGATTCTTTAAGAATATACCATAAATAAGTCATGGGACAAAGAAGAAAAGGTAATGGAAATTGTTTAGGACTGTAAAATACGATACTACATATCAAAACGTGTGTTATAGCTAAACTAATATTTAGAGAGAAATTTATAGCTTTATAAAAATGGTAAAAACACAGACTTTTAGTCAATAGGAGAAAATAAATACTAAAGAGTAGGAATTAATATAGTAAAAAATGAAGATATAATAGACCAGATGAGCAACATTAGGTTTATTTTTTTGAAAAGTTTTAAAAAAATGGCAATGTTCCAGTAAGACAGACTAAGAGAAAAGAAAAGGCATTAAGAAATCAACCAGGGATGAAAGAGAACATAGTCACACATAGAACCAAGATTTAAAAGACAGTAAATGAAAGTAATGAATACTTTACTATAATATGTCTGAAATCAGATGAAGTGGAAAGAATTACAGGAAATATAAGTGACCAAAACTGATGCAAGATGAAATAGTAAACTTGAAAGACATGAATTCTTAGTTAAAAGAAATTCATCCTTAAAGAAAATACCAGGCCTAGTTAATTTCATAGGGAGTTTGACTGAATGCTCAAGGAACTGGAAATTCTAATCCTAAATAAAGACTTTGAAAGGTTTACAATAAAACTATAAAAGTAATTAAGATGAATACAAATTAGAATGGAAGAATTATAAATATTATAATTGGCATTTATACTATTGTCTGTATGTTAAATCTCACAGAATATACACTGAAATTAGGAGAATTAGGAAAGCCTACAAAGGATACTAGGTATAAAATCCATGTACAAAAGTTGTTTTCATTTTTGTACACCAAAAATAACATTAGAAAGGGATTAAAATAATAAATTTGAAATTTACCAGCATAATGGTTAATAGCATGAACTCAGGCTCAAATTCCCTCTGCCATTTCTAGTTATGTGACCGTAGCCAAGTTATTTAACCTCTCTGGGCCCTATCTCTTTATCTGTAAAATAGGATGATGGGATAATAAATATAACTACCTGATATATCTGTTAAAGGAGTAAACCAGTTAATGCTTAGAACATTATTATATCATTGTGATTTGTATGGAACTTTAATGTGAAAGACAAGATTTAAAACTTTTTGGAAGAACATATAAATGATTTCCACGGTTTGGAAAGATTTTTCACACAAGATGTAAAAGCACTCACCAGAAATAGATTAATAAATTCAACCACATTAAAATTAAGAACTTATGTTCGTCAAAAGGTACCATGAAGAAAGTGAATAGACAAGCCAAAGAGAAAAGATATTCCCAATAGATATAACCATAAAGGGTTAGTATTTAATTTATACAAATAAACCTACAAACCAAGAAGAAGACAAAACCCAATAGAAAAATAACTGAAGATATATTTTGTATAAGAAGAAATATCAAAACTCATTGAACATATGGAACCTCAACCTCATTAACTATCAGGGAAATGCAAGTTAAAACCACAACATAAAATTTTAAATCCCCCAACTTGGCAAAAATGGAAAGTATGACCATACCAGCTGTTGGGTCAATAGGAACTCTTATGTATTGCTGGTTGGGAGAATAACATAACCATTTTGGAAAAAAATGTGGCATAACCTATTAAAGCTGAAGATATGAGTACCTACCTAATCACTGGACTTGCTGTTAAATTTCCAGTCATATTTTTCTAATTAATAATATAAAATAGTCAAAGACCAGTGTGTCTTTATTTGGCTGACCCTATGTCTGTCTGTCTATCTATCTGGCCAGCCAAATACTAATGCTTTTTAAAAAAATCCAATATTTTTTAAAATAATAATTTATTTCATTTTTTCAGTATTCCAAGATTCATTGTTTATGCCCCACAGCCAGTGCTCCATGCAATTTGTGCCCTCAATACCCACCACCAGGCTCACTCATCCCCCCACCCCCTCCTTTCCAAGACCCTCAGTTTGTTTCTCAGAGTCCAAAGTCTCTCATGTTTATCTCCCTCTCTGATTTACCCCAGTCTACATTTCCTTTCCTTTTCCCACTGTCCTCCGTGTTACTCCTTATGCTCCACAAGTAAGTGAAACCATATGATACTTGATTTTCTCTGCTTGGCTTATTTCACTCAGCATAATCTCCTCCAGTCCTGTCCATGTTCCTACAAAAATTGGGTATTCATCCTTTCTGATGGAGGCATAATATTCCATTGCATATATAGAGCACATCTTCTTTTCCATTAGTCTGTTGAAGGGCACCATGGCTCTTTCCACAGTGTGGTGATATGGCCATTGCTGCTGTGAAAATTGGGGTATATATGGCCCTTCTTTTCACTACATCTGTATCTTTGGGGTAAATGCCCAGTAGTGCAATTTCAGGGTCATATGGTAGCTCTATTTTTAATTTTTTAAGGAATCTCCACACTGTTTTCCAAAGAGGCTGCACCAACTTTCATTCCCACCAACAGTGTAAGAGGGTTCCCCTTTCTCCACAGCCTCTCCAACACTTGTTGTTTCCTGTCTTGTTAATTTTGGCCATTCTGACTGGTATAAGGTGGTATCTCAATGTGGTTTTGATTTGAATTTCCCTGATGGCTAATGATGATGAACATTTTTAATGTACCTGTTAGCCGTTTGTATGTCTTCTATGGAGAAGTGTCTGTCCATGTCTTCTGCACATTTTTTGATGTGATCATCTTTTTTTTTGTTTGTTGAGTTTGAGGGGTTCTTTATAGATCTTTGTCTATAGTGTCATTTGCAAATATCTTCTTCCATTCTGTGGGTTGCCTCTTTGTTTTGTTGACTGTTTCCTTTGCTGTGCAGAAGCTTTTTATTTTGATGAAGTCCCAACAGTTCATTTTGGCTTTTGTTTCCTTTGCCTTTGGAGAACCTGTCTTGAAAGAAGTTGCTGTGGCTGATGTCAAAGAGGTTACTGCCTATGTTGTCCTCTAGGATTTTGATAGATTCCTGCCTCACATTGAGGTCTTTCATCCATTTCGAGTTTATCTTTGTGTATGGTGTAAGAGAATGGTTGAGTTTCATTCTTCTATATGTAGCTGTCCAATTTCCCCAGCACCATTTATTGAAGAGACTGTCTTTTTTCCACTGGATATTTTTTCCTGTTTTGTCAAAGATATTTGACTGTAGAGTTGAAGGCCCATATCTGGACTCCTACTTTGTTCCATTCATTGGTCTATATGTCTATTTTTGTGTCAGTACCATGATGTCCTGATGATCACAGCTTTGTAGTAAAGCTTGAAATCAGGCAATATGATGCCCCCAGCTTCGTTTTTCTTTTTCAACATTTCCTTAGCAATTTGTGGTCTTTTCTGGTTCCATATAAATTTTAGGATTGTTTGTTCTAGCACTTTGAAAAATGCTGGTGGAATTTTGATCAGGATGGCAATCTGGGCAGTATAGACATTTTAACAATGTTTATTGGGAAGCAATTTTTGATAATGAGAGCATCTATAAGGAGGTGTCTTTTTCTTCCATTTATAGCACTTTTTTTTGCTTGATACTTAATAGTATATTATTGGACCCCAAAGGATTATGACATTCAAACTTTTTTCCTGGATTATATACTTCATTGTTATGATGTGGTTTTAGTGTAATTTTAGTGCCTTTGAAACTTTAGATTCAGCTAGTTTTATCATCTTCATATGGGAGACCCTGGTTTGTTTTCATTTCTGCTGGCTGGTTCCTGGTATACAACCATCCTTTCTATCTTCCAGCCTTTCTGAGTTTCTTTGCTGAAGACCATCCTCATTCATGTAGCACATGGCAATTTTTTACCCCAATCGAATGTATCTCATTTACATATATTATTATAACAGATACACTTTCTCTTACTTCAAACCTCTTTCTCTTTTTTTGTGTGTCTTTGAATGGATAGTTATGTTTTCTGTATTTTGCTAAATGACATGTTCTCTTTGATTTTTCTTTCTTCTAGGAATTGGGAAAGTGTCCTCTTTCCCTCAGTGTGAGGCCACATCTAGGACTGAAGGGGCTTCAGAGCTCACTTTCTGAAGGCTGCTGTATCACAGGCTGGTGGGAGGGGAAGGGGCAGCAGGCTGCTGGGGACACAACACTTCACTGGCTGGCTACACACTGCCTGCCAGTCCAGCCACAGTCTGATTGGTCTTCCAGATCAGGGAACTGGTTCCCATCTGATTTGCTCTGAAATGTCCAGAACTCAGGAGCCTCTCCTAACAGGCACTGTGGTGGCTGGTGTGGCCCTGGTGGGGTTGCTTCGGAGTAAGGAGACAGCTGGCCCATGTAGTCGCCCTGAAACCATTGCTCCAGCCTCGGCTGGTGAGACCACGGTGCTGGGCGTGTACCTGGATGTTAAGGACTATCCTCATATTTCCCTGTGTCATCATGTCTCCCCCACTGTCTGGAATGGTACTGTAATAGCTCAGCGTGTGCAGAGAGCCATGAGAGGCCTAGTAAATGGGCACTGCTTCGTCACCTGCTCCCTTATGTGTCGACAACGCAGTTTCCAGGAGTAAGGGCAGCAGAGACAGGCTTTGCATGACTGAGCTCCTGTCCCTGGACATGGGGCCCTGGCGGGGGGACTGGTTCTCCTGGAAGTCACTTGGGGCCAGGCATTCATGGGCCAGACCTGGGGGAGGAAAAGAGGGAGGCTTCAGGCTGAGAATCACAGGTGTGGGCTGAGGCACCAAGGGAGGAGGGGACCTGGGATTTCCAGGGATGGAGGAAAGACAGATCTTATGAGCCCTTGACTGCTCTGCTCGTACCTCAAAATGCATTGATGAGGATTCCAATTGGAACAGGATCTGTTATGAAGATATTGTATGTAATCAGGAAGTAAGGCAGTGGTGGTGGGTAGAGAGGGAGAGGGTTTAAGAAATCTAAAAGTGACAAGCCAGAAAGAACCTGGAAACTGACCAGTGAGCTGAGGGAAGAAATGCAAGAGAATATGAGGTTATGAGGGGCAGGCTTAGGGAAGAAATGCCATAGAATATGGGGTCGTGAGGGACAGACTGAGGGAAAAAATGCCATGGAATATAGGGTCTTGAGGGGTGGGTTGAAAAAGACAATGGCCAGGGAATATGAGGTTATAAGGGGTAGCTGAAGGAGGAAATGCCCAAGAAATATGGGGTTGTGAGGGGTAGGTTGAGGGAAGAAATGCCATGGATAGGGGGTAATGGTTGGCAGGCAGAGGGAAGAAATGACCAGGGAATATGGGGTCATGACAGTGCCATTTAGGTTGGGAAGAAACAGAGGTTAGGGATCAGGGCAGAGGATATTGTGAAGGGAGAGCCTCCACTCAGGGACTGGCCCATTGAAACTAGACCCTGGGGGGGTTAATCACACCAGAAGGGTGGGGTGGAAGCCATGGCCTTGCAGCCATCTGCTGCCGCACGGGGTGAGAATCTACCCCCTGTGATCTACTCTGTGGACATGGTATAAGAGTGGAGCAGGAGCTCCAGGCATGCAAGGGACCAGCCCTGGGACTGGCTGTGATGGCAGCTGCTGAATGGAGGGGTGCCAAAAGCTACTTCCAGGGACACTGCTGAGGAAAGCAAACTAAAAAGAATGAATGACTGGAAGAAAAAAAGGAGGATCGGAAGAAATGGAGGGAAGTAAGTAAGGAAAGTTGCTTCCTATGTGATAGTGTTACACATATTATCTTACTTACTCCTCATAATAACCCTAGTTTGTTGCCCTCATTTTAAAGATGAGGAAACAGGTGTCATGAGGGTGTCACGGTGGAGCTGGGAATCAGACCCTGGCGGCTGGGACTCATGTATCTCAGCTCTGCCTATAAATAAATAAATTACCCATTGTCTATAAATGGGTAATGAATGAAGTGAATGGGATGGGGAATAAGATGTATAACATAAGTAATTTATTGGTTGAACAAAGACTAATTAGGTAATTGTGATCTGAATGGTCAATTGTGAATTCATCTATATTGTTAGAAGACAGGACAGTGGTTTCCCTTGGCAATGCAGGGGCTAGGAAGGCACGCAGGAGGCTTCTGTGGCACTAGTCATTCTGTTTCTTCATTCTGGCCTGAGACATGGGGAAGCTTAGATTATTTAAATGTGAAGTCTTACTGGCAGACATGGCATCTTTGGGCAGTTGAGATTATGGCTGATGCAATTAGTAGAGTCATAGAGTTAATGGATGCAGTGTTCCTGGAACGTGAGCACAATTTTCAACTTTCAAGATCTAGTGCCATGGATGAGAGAATCTGTTAGAACTCTCCAAGCTCCATGGGGCTAGAGACACTTGAATGCTAAAAGCAAGCAGGTTGTGTGTCGGTTCTGAGACACGGCTGCCAAGAGCCAAGAGCCTCATCCAGCTGGCTCCGTGCAGGTTAGGGATCGGAGATTCATCCATGTTCCAGCACTTCTGGATGCAGATGCTTTGGCTTCAGCCTTTGGTTCAAACAAAAGGCATTTTTGTAAGCCTCTGTCTTCTTGCCCAGCTTTTAGTAAGTTCAGCTCAAATTCTGCAAGTTGCTTTTGGCTCTGGCCAAATTCTGCTGTTTGGAGATTTGTTTTGTTTCTTTTTGATGCTCTGTAAGTCAACAATCACAACATACAGCAAGGAGAGAACATGTGGTGAAAACAATGAAAACCAGATCTATGGCTGCCAAATAAAGAGGTGAAAAGACAAAAACCTTCTAGTTACATAAGAGCATGGTTCAGGGTGTGCCCCTCCAAGACAGAATGCTCTCTGGCCTGGTGGTAGAATTCCTCATGGGCGAGTGCCTCTCTATATCTGGGTTCAATAAAGATAATTCACTTCTTCTAGTGTAATCTTCAAGCATTCTGTGGCTTTCTTCCCAAGATCTTTCACCTAGTTTTTAAGTGCAGCTGAGTGTGGATTTCGGGCTGGGCTGGAAGAAATGATGAAAAGTTGGCTGTTCGGGGCTTTATGTTCCAAAAAGCCATCTGCATCTCACCATTGCAAGGCGGGCTTCTGAAATCCTTTAGAATCGTAAAAGAACTCATGAAATTCCATGAACAAAAGAAGCCATGAAACCCCACCTCCCACAGAATCTGCTCCACCCAAGTGGATAGATGTTGGCATTCCAGTGAGTTGAAGGCACTGCCCATCTGTAAGGCTGATTTGCATTTCCAGAAGGAGGCAGGAGCTCTCCGGTTTGTCCCTCAGGCTTATAGTCATCAATGAAAAATTTGAGTGAGTTCCCTTTTGACATTAGAACACAGGACAGAAACACGAATTTCTGACTTCTTGTAATCTGGCTGATGGTTCTAGTGGAGCAAGTGAGGACGCTAAGAAATGATTTATCCTCATGAGGTGGATGACACACTTTCACAGTTAATATAGCATCCAAAAACAAAACAAAAAACCCCCAGCCTGGTGAGGCTAGAATATTCCTTCCTAACATCCTTAATTATTTTAAATTATATATCCATATGTTTATGTATTAGACATAGCTATGTATCATTTTTTTTCCCCTGAGGATTGTTTGTTCCCTGAGGATGAGACCTCTTCTTCTCCCACTCTATTTCTCTTTCCCAGCTCTAAAACAATGCTTGGAAGATTGTAGCTGTGTAATTTATATAGTCATTTGCTTATTTAACCAAGATTTATTGAGTGTCCACTATATCCTGAGTCCTGTTCTAAAGGATATCATAGTAACAGAAGGGACAAAAATTCCTGTCCTTGCAAAGTTTACATTTGAAAGAGATGAGAATAACACCCCTCCCTCTTGCTCTCTACCCACCCCTCCCCCCAAAAAAGGAAGAAAGAAAGAATGTGAGAAGAACCGGAAAATAATAAGGTGGGGAAGAAGTTATAGATTATGTGAGTATATATACTTACATAATATGGAGGAATGTGGGGATGTATTATTGGAATTTATATAGAGTATCCAGGAAAGTCTTCATTGAGAAAATGCCATTGTGTAGGGTTATCAAGGAGGTATGGATTTATGGGGGGAAAGCATTCCAGCTGCAGGAAGCCACAAGTGCAAAGGACCTACCATGGAAGCACACCCCAAATTCAAAGACCAGCTCAGAGGTCAATATACTACAGGAGAAGGATCAAGGGGAAGCAGAGATAGTATATGAGGCCAGAGAAGAATGGGAACTAGATCATTGGGGGTCTTGTGACCATTTGATATTATTGGCTTTTATTCAGCATGAAATGGAGAGCCAAGCGAGGCTTTTGAGCTGGGGGGTTACTTGAACTGACTTGAGTTTAATGGGATCACTCGGGCTGAAAATACATTTAAAGGCAGCAAGAGTAGAAACAGATGGACCAGTAAGAGGCTATTGTGATGGTCCAGGAAAGAGGTGATCAGGATGTGGACCTGAGGTCCTTGGTGGAGGTGGTGAGATATGGTATGATTCTAGATATATTTTGACATAAAATCAATAGGCTTTCTAAGGGATCAGATGTGGCATGAAAGAGACAGAGGAGTCAAGGGTGGTTCCAAGACGTTTGATCTAAGCAACTAGGGAAATGGAGTTACCACTTATGGAAATGGAGATCCTGTATGGGAAGCTAATTACAACAGTACAGAGGTTATATTGGATTCTAGGGTATGCTAAGTCTTAAATGTACCAGATATTTCCAAATTTCTCCCCCACAGGGTTGTCTAAATTATTATTCCACTAATAGGATATGAACACTTCCATTTCTCTACTTTTTCTCCAAGGATTGCTGAACTGATGGCTATAAGGGATATTATGTAGTCATCTCAGGTTGTGTTTCCCTGATTGTCAGTGAGTTTGAAGCCAGTTCTTACATTTATTGACCTTTTGGATTTCTTCTTGTTTGAACTACCTATTCATAACCTTTGCCCATATTTTCTATTTTTATTTTTCTTATTTGTAGGAACCCTTTATATACGCTCTGTATTTCTCTTCTGTCTGTTACAAATGTCTTCTCTCAGTTTGGGGTTGATTTGAAATGTTAGTTTTGCTATCTTTAGTTGTAGAGATTCGTAAACTTTAGTGTAGTCCAATTCTTTCATCTTTGCCATTATGTTCATGATTTTTGCGTCTAGTTTTAAAAATTTTCACTTTCCCTGATGTCACAAAGATATGTGCATATATTTTCTTCCAGAAGTCTTCAGTTTTGACTTTAACATTTGACTTTAACTTACTTCCTTAACAAACACTTCAATGTGCCAGATATTATTTTAAATGCTTTACAAATAATTACCTCACTTAATCTTCATGACAACCATAGGAGTTATGTACTGTTATTATTATTCCCATTTTACAGATGAGGAAGCTAGGGGATGGGGAAATTAAACAGTTTGCTAAAGATCATAAGTGGTGGAATCTTCAGTCTATCTGAAGTTAATTGAAACAGTGTGAGATAATTTTTCTTTCTCCATACACATAGCTGGTTGTCATGGCACCATTTATTAAATAGCCCATTTTTTCTTAACTGATTCATCATGCCGTATCTGTCATATTTCAGGCTCCCATAAATGTAAAGGTCTGTTTGTGGGCTATTTTGTTAAATTCGTCCCTTGGTAAATGCCATACTATTTTAATCACCAGAGCTTTTTCCTAAGTCTTGATATTTGGTATGGTATATCAGTTTTTCATCTTATTCTTTTTATTCTTTGACTTCAAAATTGTCTTGGTTATTTTGTGCCCTTACTCTTTCAAATGACCTTTAAGATCACTTCAACAAGAAAATTCTGTTTGGAATTTTGATGGGAATTTCATTGCACAATGTGAATTATTCAAGTGAAAATTGACATCTATATTATATGACATTAAAGTCTTTAGAACCATGACTATGGTGTCCAATCCAGCTTATTAAGTCTTCTTTTATGTCTTTTAAAAAAGCTTAAGAAAAACTTCTCCATAATGGATTTGCATCTCTTCTGTTGGATTTTTCAGCAGATTTCATAGTCTCTTGCTATCATAAATGCAATCCTCTTTCTTAAAATACATTTTCTGTTTGGCTGTCCATAGTGAACATTTTTTTGTTTGCATATTAGCCTTATAGATAAGTACACTTTTTTCTAGGTGGTTCTAATAGTTATCCTAAAAACACTCTTGGGTTTAGGGGAGTTGCTCTGGCCTTATGCCATGGTCTCTTCTATGGGCCTTTGGCATTTGCTGCGCCCTTTCTCTATAAATATGTCCTCTACTTTACCACTCCCAGCCAATAAGCCCCTTTCTTTTCATTGGCCCATAAGCTCAATATTTATTTTGCTAAAAATTTTATCCCAATCTCCACGATATGGACACTACCGTTAGCATTGGTGGTTTAGCACAGAGGCTTGAGAAAGTAGTATGTGTTAATAAAAACAAGATGGATAAATGAGTCTCAACCTAAACCAAACACAAGTACAACAAAACAAAAATTAATGAAATGGCTTCTTCAAACAACAGAGCAGTGAGTGACAATGATCCTCAGGAAATATTTTATAATGGGTTTTTAGAAGTGATTGTAATCCACAACAAAATGAAACCTTAGTAGGTATCAAATGACATTAAGACTGGATTATTTTAAATGAGTCAGTTATTCATTTGACAGGATCACTGGTCTGGGAGAGTTGGATTTTGTTTGGGTATTTGAGGTTCAAGACATCAACAAGGACCCTTAAAGTTTCTGTTCACTGCTTCAATTAACCATTTTAGTCATTTTCATGGTAACCAACACCTAGCACACATTTTACACTGGCTACCCCTCGCTAAATAACTCAATTAGGTTTGTGTATACCTGGATAAGTGAACCAATCTGAGGGTTGATATTATGTGGGAGGGAAATTGTTCAAAGGTATTTTAGTGAGACAGTTGATGGTTTCTTGCCTTAATATGGGGTTGATTCAGAATTGACAGAACTGGGAAATATGTTGGAATACAGTCCAAGATTGAAAAGGAATGTCTGTGGCAGTTGGCATGTGGAAGAAATCAATTTCATCTTGTCCAAGTGGAGGCCAACATGTAGAAAGAAGAACCATCCAATTATGAGAACAGACATGCTGTGACTAAGTTGCTTTGTAAAGCTGTGTGTTCATGGGGCGTGTTCAGGATGGGGCAGAACCATTGCTTGTAGGTACGGTTGTGTGACAGGTACTGCCCCTTTTAGCTATCACATTCCCTCCTGTATGAGGTTATGACTAAGAGACCCAGAGGAAGACAGGCCTTGCCTGACCTCAGCCCCGTTTCACAGGCCCATACACTGCTGTGGCCTTTGTTGCCTGCTATGTAACAAATACCCTTCCCAGTGAAGGAGTTTCTTTTTGGCATGATCGTAGCAGATTTGTTCATACAATGGCAAAGGAAGATATCAGCAGCCAGAAGACCGGCTGCCAGGACCTGTGATCTCCGGTGTGTTGATCCTGTTTCCATGTGTAAAGAAATGAATAATAACTACCCACGGTGTTACTGGGAGCATACGGTGAAATTCCGTAAATAAAATCTGTGGTGATGACAATTATGACAGCCGTGAGATGCCAGAAATATTCTCATTGGTGATTTTATTTATTAGTTAATAATGTATTGTTTCAAATCTTTAGAACTCTCAATAGCTACATAGATATAAAAATCATCAAAGAAGCTCATAGCTTTATGTTGGATATTTTCAAAGGTAGGATAAATGTCTCTTAAGTATTTTGTGCAGATACAATGGGAAGAGATCCAATGATTCTAGAACTTTATCCCATTGTGTAAGTATTAAATAAGTATGAAAAGGGAAATGCCAACCTGCTAGTGGCTCCCCAAGTCCCTGAAATTCATGGGTCCTGCAATGTGTGAGCCTTCTTACTGTCCCCTGGACTTTAGAGTAGCTCCCTCCCCACGGGCAAACCTGACCTCTGCAGGTGTCCACATGTCCTCATCCTCATACCTTAGCAGACACTGCTGCACTTCTGCATTGGCATCATTGCAACCCCTGCATTTGTGGAGGTGGCTGGAAGAGATCATGGCAATGACTAGGTGAGAGGGAGGGCAGAAATGTCTACTGTTCTATTTGTAGCCACCTTCACACAAACACTGCAGACCCTTATGACCAGAGTATTAGTCAAGATTTGACCAAGGCAGATTTCTCTTTCAACATGCTCATGACAGTTTCACGTGCTCATATTCTATTTCAGAATTGGAAATGATAAACTACAAATCTCAATTTAATCCAACATTCAAACATTTATGGAGCATTTAACCTGCTCTAGGTTCTGTGCTGAATTTGGGGTAAAAAAACAAGACTTCCACCAATCAGAATATGGTGGAAGGGCAGACACACACACACACACACACACACACACACACACACACACTACACTGTCACACATATTAAAAAATGCATGTGTTCTGCAGGTCACAATACAGATGTGGTGTGGGTAATTTACACTATGCTGAGCAACATTATAATGAGTAGGAGCACGTTATATTATGACGAGTAGGAGTTCAAATCCTGGCTCTGCATGTGAATTTGGGCAAGTTAGTTAGTCTCTTTATGTCTTAGTTCCTCATACACACTCCTCTCCACACACATATTCCACACACACCATACACACATACCTCACACACTCCCACACACTCTCCCCACCGACCCCACACACATCACACATATACACACCCTGCATACACACAGCGCATGCGGAGACAGAGCATGCACACACATATATACATCCCACACATAGCGTAAGAAAGTTCAAGAAGATAAAGTAAGTGTGAGAGGTTATGAGGACCTAGGCTAAAGGCAGTGGAGCTAGGGGAAGCCAAGTGATAGTCATAACTTATAAATATACTATGTATATCATCACATTTGATAATAGTTACCCAAGGTCGCCTGTACAGAAATAAAACAAAACAATGGGCATTGTGAGCCTATGAGTAAGAATTGTCCAGACAAGAAGTGGGGTGGTGGTCTTGGATCAGGAAGTGGGACTATCTCCTTACTGCTAAGTAATCATAACTACTGTCAATTCTGAACGTGGTTGCCAATCCAAGAGTTTCTTTTGATGGGCAAAGCCTACATTCCTCAGAATACCCTGCATTCACCAACCTGTCTGCCAGTTTAACCGACAGGAAAAAGGGAGGATTGGACTGGAGATGAGTCAATAAAAAGAATCACAGCTATTGTATTGTATTGTATTGTATTGTATTGTATTGTATTGTATTGTATTGTATTGTATTTCTTTTCAAAGATTTTATTTATTTATTTGACAGAGAGAGAGAGCACAAGCAAGGGATGTGATAGTCAGAGGGAGAGGGAGAAGCAGGCCCCCTGCTGAGCAAGGAGCCTGATGCATGGCTTGATCCCAGGACCCATGATCCCAGGATCATGACCAAAGCTGAAGGCAGACACTGAACCAACTGAGCCACCCAGGTGCCCTGATCACAGTTATTTTAACAGTGATAACACTGTGATGAGAAAAGGGCACCCAAGGGAGACATGCCAGCACTCTTACTCAGAGGGAAAGAGGGAAAGAATGTTTCCCTGAAAATTATTTTATTTTATTTTATTATTTTATTTTATTTATTTTTAAAGAGAGAGAGAGCAGGGGAGAGGCAGGGGAAAGAGGGAGAGAGAATCTTAAGCTGTCTCCATGCCCAGTGGGGAGCCTGATGTGGGGCTCGATCTCGTAACTATGAGATCATGACCTGAGCCAAAATCAAGAGTCACGTGCTTAACTGGCTGAGCCACCCAGGTGCCCCTGAAAATTATTTTATATCAGAGCTGAAAATAATTTTAGAGGATTAAGTGCTGGTAAAGTTACAGGAAAACATGCCCTCCCTCAAGCTGAAGGGAGAATGGGGCAAATGCAGGTAGAAGAGCTGTGCGAGTAGCTGGAACAAGGACAGGGCACAGCCAAAACTGGTCATGTCTATGTAGGATAATCATCCTTCGGCTTCATCATTTTCTCCCCAACTGCTAACATGGGGCCCGTGTGTAATAAAGGATTATCAAAGGGAAATACCTGCAGGGATGCAGACTGGCATGGCGTCAGCTTTGACTCTCAGCTTTCAAGGGTGGGAGTTGGCGTACAGTGGAGTTGGAAGGTAACATGCATGGCTCTAATCCTCATGCCCCTTCCCTGCTGGCATTTATCCCTCTGTTCTCCAAATCCAAGGGGAAATCTCATCTACCTCCACAATTAGTTCCACTCAGTCTTGTGACTTCTTTGCTGCCGGTGATGTTGAATGCCCCGAGGGGCTCCTCTGCAGGTCTGCCCAGGCCCCATCTCCAAGTTCTCGGCAGTGGCTGAATCAAGATTCAAACTCAAGTCTCTTGACTCAGACTTTTCTACTCCTTCCTTTGGGCCATCACCTTCCCTGGAGTGAGGAAGATGCATTTAGCCATAGTCATCCCAACTTTGATAGAAAATGTGGCTTCACTCTGGAAAACAGTAGGGAGGTTCCTCAAAAAAGTTAAAAATGGAACTACCTTATGATCCAGCAATTACACTACTAGGTATTTATCCTAGAATACAAAGAACACAAAAATACTAATTTGAAGGGATACATGCACCCCAATGTTTATACCAGCATTATCTGCAATAGCCAAATTATGGAAAGAGCCCACATGTCCATTGACTGATGAATGGACAAAGATGTAGTTCATTTTATATATGATGGGCTATTATCAGCCATAAAAAGAATGAAATCTTGCCATTGGCAACAACACAGATAGAGCTAGAGAATATAATGCTAAGTGAAATAAATCAGTCAGAGAAAGGCAAATTATCATATGATTTCACTCATGTGTGGAATTTAAGAAACAAAACAAATGATCATGGGGAAAAAGAGAGGCAAACCAAGGAATAGATTCTTAACTATAGAGAACAAATTGATGGTTAGCAGAGGGGAGGGACTGGGGGATGGGGATTAAGGAGTGCACTTGCGGTGATGAGCACTGGTGTTATTGTATGGATGTTGAATCACTGAATTGTACACCTGAAACTAATATTACACTGTGTATTAACTAACTGGAATTTAAATAGACTTAAAAAAAAAGAAAATGTGGCTTCACACATTCTCACCACGACCCATCTTCTCTTCTCTTTGGATCCCAAAGTTCTTCTTTGAATAGTTCAGCTAGATCCTAACAAGACTGGGCCCACAGGTTGTTTTGAGAGACTCCAGGGGCATTTTCTCCTGCCAAAACTCTAGTTTGGAGCTTTGCAAGTCTATTTCTGATGACTGCATCCCACAATTACTTCTCCTGTAATAAACTGGAACTTTGGCAGGTGCATAAAAGAGGCGTTGATTTATAACACACCCTGTTCTTTTTTTTCTTATCATCCCTGGCACTCTTCATAACCCCTCCTTGAAATAGTTTTTTTTTTTTTTTTTTTAGTGGTTTATAGTCTTTGTCTTAGGTTTGTGTTTGTTTTTGCTGTTCATCTTCAAAGGAGAATTGGCATACTGGGCTACTGGGCTCCATGGTTATTTCCTGACAGAATATCCACAATCCAGCAGACAGTCTTATTCTTCTATTTTGGAAGCAGAAGCTCCTGGGGTTTTGTGTCTTCTATAGTGGTATCAGGTCAAGCTTAATTTTCCAGGACCATTGGCAATCAGTCCACATCCACAGTGGGAGCAGAGCCGCCTCCCAAGCTCTGTACAAGTGGACTGCTCTCTTCACCGGTGTACCCAACGCCCTCAGATTCACCTTTCAGTTGCCTAAGATAAACTTACTGACGAGCCCTGGAGAATGGGGTTTAGTTTGCTTCTTCAGGGCCAGATGTCATCAGTGGGAGAGAATGGGACCTCTGAGTACCTGTTCATGGAGCGTCCTGGTGTAAGCATCTCCCAGATGCACGAAACCTTCCTTTCCACCTGGAAGCCGGCCTTCAGTCTACTTGCGCCCACTGTCTGCTGCAGAGAACACACGGGGTGGGATTCTGGCTCCAGCTTCTCTCTGGGGGTGGGGGCGGGGGTTTCCTTCAGTCTCACCAAAGGATGCCTTCTGCAGAATTCCCCAGACAGTGTTAGGGAGTGTCCTCTTTTTAAAGAAAAATGTGCTATTTTTTCCCGACATGTTCCACCCATACAACTTTTTCCCTCTGGCATCCATCTGCTGAGATAGAGATTCTCTCACAGAGATGAGAAGAATCCTGCCATTAAGGTTATTAACCATGAGTCTCGAGTGGGCACTGATGGAGACAGCAAAGAAGGGAGAGCTGCATCTTCTGTTGTAGAAGATTGTAGGCAGAGGGGCCCAGGAGGGAGGAGAGAAGCAGATGTGCACACTGATGTTTGTTCCCTGGATTTGCCCTAGAGAGCAAATACACTGGAAAACAGAGAGCGGGGAGGGGGACAGGGGCCTGATTCTGCCCTGCGCTCTGCTTGGGGGCCAACTGCCATGCAAGGCAGGGTCAGCCTGAGAAGGTTCTCGTTGGAGTCTCTGTTGAACCTTGGGCACTTGTTTGTGGGCGACACAGAGTTGAAAGTCAGGAGTGCTGCCACAGGGTTCATCCTGATGGGAAAACAGTAACATTCGAGGCTGGGACTCCATCTGGCACAGGTGAGACAGAGCACGAGGCAGCATCACGGGGATGTTGTGTGGCCAGCTGATTCAGCAGAGAGGGAATGCTGGGCCCGACTGAGCTAAGGAAGGATAGACCCCCATGTGCAGCTGGTTCCTAGTACTGGGTCAGAATGTTTCACACACTAGAGATGTTGCTTGGCACCTGGGTGTAGGACGTGGAACTCCTTGCCTTCCACCGACTTCTATAGGACTATGTGATTGCTCTCCACATCCATCCACAGACTATGCCGGAGAGAAGTCAGGGAGGGATGGTGGGAATAAGAGAGATTGAACAGTTACCCTCAGAAGACTTTATTACTCTGAGGGAGGCTGACACTCTGGAGTGAAAAAAAAAAAGGGCACCATCTGACTGATGAACCAGGTCTGTAACTTACAGGCCCTGCTGTGCTTTACATGGTACCAATTTATTTTGTCTACTTTCTCCAACATTTTGAGAAAACAGTAAAGGAAAAACTAAAAAAATGCCAATTATGAGAAACTTTCCAGAAGGTTCTTTTGACAGATTCCGCCTTTGTGCCTTGTCTCTCCAACAATGCTTCCTGGAAGAGGAAGAAATACTCTTAGAGTCACCTTCAGGACGCTGGTGGAGTCTTGAAATCCTGGAATTATGATATCAGAGCTAGAAGTGGTATCAGCCTACTAGTGTCCTTGGGACGTGAACAGCATGCTCATTTTCTCATTCATATAGTGAATACCTCCTGCTTCCTCCTTCTTGGGGCAGAACATGAGGGCCATATAGTGGCCTTCTCTCTCTTGCTCTCATGTCATCTGTTTACATAACAGATGTGATAACCAGAACCAAAGCCCGTGGCCCCAGATCAAGCCTGACTGCCTGATGTATCTTGGTCCCTTCCTCTGCTCTGGGGGTATGTGCAGAGCATATGGGGATCCTGGAGTGAGGGGAAGACAGAGAATGTGTCTGAAGCTAATGGGATAGGGCAGTATGAGCCTTGGTTGCTGCTCTGGGTATGGGAAGAAAAGAGACAGTGGGTTCTGACCCGTTGGCTTCCCAAATTTCCACAAGAATCTGCAGCTAATTTATTCTCTTAATTACTAAGATCTATGCAGGGCCTGTCTCATCTACTCAGTTCCAGAAACAGTTGTTGAATCCTTAGTGCTTCCCACATAGTACATGCTAACGACATCAAGATAAATGAGACGCATTCCATGTTTTCAAGATGCTTGCAGTCAAGTGTGGAGAACAAAAGCTGCAATATCTTAATTAGTGCCCAAACAGAAGACATTACACTGGTAGAAGGAGGAAACAGTCTGCTCTAGAGAAGGATAACTTAATATATTAATAGCGAAAGATTAGGTAGATGGTTGGGCGGCCCACATCCTTCATCAGGAAATTTTCTATACATTTATTTTTTGGGGGCATTTAAAATCAGAATATTTTTAATGTACAAAAACCTAGTAAACTCCCACAGCACTTCGGCACTGTGACTGTTTTATATTCAGAAATATGCTCAGAATAATACATTTATGATGCCAAAAGAGAGACATGCTGAATTTATTGAGCAAATTAAAGAGAAAGAAGTTTCTGAGGGTATCTATGCTAAGCTTGCCAAATACTGGGAAGCTGGATGAAATAAATATTTTTGACCAAAAATACCTTTTTAATTTTGTATTTGATATATCTTATTTTTTTGTATCGGGTATATTTTATTTATCCGAGAATTATTTTTATGATTTTAAAAGTGGATGAGGAAGCGATGTAAAAAATAGCTATGACCTCTGTGTTAAGTGCTCATTCCAAGAACAGGAAGCATTTGAAGAGAGACTTGAGGAGTAGAAGTGTTTCTGATGCTAACAAAGGAGGAGGAGGAGGTGGCCTGGCATGGCACAGCAGGGCATGTCCGCCCTTGATCTCTTGTCTGCAGGGTAAGAGGGGAAGCCTCTGGCAAGGCTGCAAGGGGGAGAGGAGTGATGAGTTTCTGTCAGCTACATTATGGGAAGGGGGTCTCCTAGTCCGAGGAAGGTGCACCAAGAATCAGGTACCCAAAACTGATTTGCTGTTACCTGAAGGAGGGCAATCTTAAAGCCAGCTGGTTTTAAATCATTTCCTAATCCAAGGGCAGTACAGTTCAGGGAAGTTCAACAGGAAGTGACAGGAGTAATACAGAAGCCAAGAAATGCAACCTGCACATAAATAGCTTTGCTCCACCCCTGCCGTTTAGGAGACAAGCATCTTGAGGGAGAAGGAGCATGACACCTCAGTATGAACTTGTGGTTCAATGAGACCAGAGAGGGTTCTAGAAAGTGAGAGGTGGTGGTAGTGAGGGAGGAATAGGGCCACATGAAGAGCTTAAAGCATAGGAACTTGAATTGTTCTTTTGGCTGTGGACAATAGAAGCCTGGCAGACTTTTAGCAGGAGGCTTTGTTTTTGCTTTAGAAACAAAGGGAAAGGCTCAAAAATCCTGGAATTATGATATCAGAGCTGGAAGTGGTATCAGCCTTCATTAAATCCTAGTGCTGTCCTTGTATAACAAATAACTTGTTAACATAATCAAACTCTTTATTTAAAAGCAGAAACAAACAAAACAAAACAAAGCCAAACAATACAACCACAAAACCCTTCCTGTTACTTGACCATCTCTTTCGAACAGATGCATCTTAATTACTGGCAGCACAGCTTCTTGATTCTATCTCTATAATATAGGCAGGTCTGAGTCCTTACCATTAAAGAATCCTTCTAGAATGATAATCTGATGGACCATCTTTCCCTTATCCCTTAGGCTCTACTGACACAAGGCAAAAATGTGATATTGTTGACATTTAGCTTTCACTCTTCCTACAAGACAATATGAATTAATATTATTATTTTCTCTTTCTTTCCTTCTTTCTTTCTTTCTTTCTTTCTTTCTTTCTTTCTTTCTTTCTTTCTTTCTTTCTTTCTTTCTTTTAAAGAATTTTTTTATTTATTTGACAGAAAGCAAGAGAGTACAGACACAGGAGCAGTGGCAGAGGCAGAGGGAGAGGGAGAAGCAGGTTCTCTATGGAGCAGGGAGCTGGATATGGGACTTGATTCTAGGACCAGGGAATCATGAACTGAGCTGAAGGCAGATTATTAACACCTGAGCCACCCAGGTGCCCCTAAATAATATTACTTAATTATAAGAAAAAGTTTTAATAAAAACAAATTAAAAATCTTTACATAGAAAGAAAATGACTTACACTTACAGGTAATTGGTCTAATCTCTTAAACTAAAATATTTCCCCAGATAAGACCTAGAGTGGTGATCTGATTTCACTGAACCTGCCAAACTAGCTGGTGGCAGAGCTAAGAGTGGAGAATACCGTTCCTAATGTTCTTTCCATTTCACCATGTATACTGGTCTATCCATCCTTACTTCTTTACTTTGGTATCAATTAGAGAGTATTCCAGTTAGCTATTGTTGCCTAGTACCTATCTAAAACTTAATGACTTAGAACAATAATTGTTATCTCTCATTGTTCTACGGTTGACTGGGTGGTTAGAGTCTCCTGTGGCTGGGGTTTTATTTATCTGAAAGCTCAACTGGGCCAGACATCCAGGATGGCTTACTGGCCTGGCTGAGAGTTAATGTTGGGATTGTTGGCTGGAGCTCTTAAACATAGACTCTTCCTGTGGCTTGTGTGTCTCAGAACATGGCAAATGGGTTCTGATAATGAGAGTTCCAAGAGGCCTACATAGTAGCTGCAAGGTTTTTTTGACCTAGCCTTGAAGTCCCAATAGTTTGCTTCTGCCATGTTGTTTATAGGCCAAGCAAATTGGCAAGACCAGCCCAGATCCAAGGGGGAAGGTAATCAGAGCCCACTTCTCAGTGGGAGTGAATCAAAGAAACTGTGGCTATCTTTAATCTTTTCCACAGGGAAAATAGAGAGAGTAGGGTCAGCAGTGATTATACTGAACAGATGAATTTGAGAACCTTGGCAGTGAGAGCATAGGACAACAGAAATGAGTTGAATTAAGTCAGTGGAAAACTTGTGTCATAGTTTTAGGCACTAGGTATAGAAGAACCCAGTCTGTCTTTCAACACTCATATTCTAATAGGACACAGACATTAAGCAGACAGTCCCTAAGATTTTTCAGTGTTGTAATAGAACAACACAAGTACCTATTGATTCAAGGATGCCTCTACCCATCCGTCCATCTGCCCATCCTTTATTGAGGTCCTAGAGCTAAGATCACTTAGGTCACTGAGCTTATATTCTAACAGAGGGGAGATAGACCACACCACACCACATCCAGAGAAGAATCATTGCAGGCAGTGATACAAAAAGAAAAAAAAAATGAGATGGGGAACTAAAGGGAGGGTTGGGGGGTGGTTTAGGTAGAGTGATTAGGGAAATTCTTTTAGAGTACAGAGAGAAACTCTTACCTGTAGGATGATAAGAGCTCAGTCAGGTAAAAAACTGGGGGGAAAAAGCCTTCTAGGCAGAGAAGACTAAAAATAAAGGTCCTGAGGCATGAATGGTGTTGGGATGTTCAAAGAACAGAAAGAGGGATGGCGTGGCTGGAGCTCCGTGACTGGGGAGCAGGAAGTGTGATGTGAGGCCAGAGAGGGCCTGTCTCAGTGCTGGGGTGGAGAGGGTTCTCCTTGCCAGTCACTGCTCCTCACAGAGCAGGTGGTTTGTGAGTTGAGTCTTGAAGAATAAAAACTGCACTTGGGTCAGGTGGGTTTTTGATGATGTGCAGGTCATGGGAGGCTCAGGTTGGAAGCAAGGAAGGATAATAAGAAAGCATACTAATATTTTTTGTTCCTAGTGATGTTCCATGCACATTCCTCAGGCTTCATCCTACTTAAACCTTATAATCTCCTTATTAGATGGGTCTTGTTATCTTTATTTTACCAAAGACTAAACGAAGGTCAGTGGTCAGATTTGGGGTTTGTTGACTTTGAGGTACTCATAGGAGGCCTTTGGGAGGAGATACATAAATAAACCATTGGAATTGCAGCTAGCTCATATCAGGCACTGGGTAATTTAGTGCTGAATAAGATAGGGGTATAAATGGACTTGGGAGCAAATCTTCAATGGGTGCTACTGACCTTGAGAGGGTAGATGAGTGCCTAGTTTGTGGTTTCATGAGCACTAAGATGTCATTGCTGATATGCTAATTAAAACCTGCTTAACTTTCCAATTGTAAGGACCTATTTAGAAGTCCAAGCCACCTTGCTATTTACTCAGAAAAAATAGTTCCAGGAGATCTGGGCAAATGGCCCCTGGAAAAGAAAGGTGAGCCAGGTTGGGGGAGATGCCCAATCAGTTAACCCGGGAGGTATGGAGATGCAAACTAAGAATGGGCTGCTTGTTACTGGTACTTGGTAGCAGGTGGGAATGCCCAAATGCCCTCAACCTCCGGGTTCCAGGAGCAATGAAAGAGCAAATTAACTCAGGCAAGCTATGTCAGCTGGGTGTGGTTTTCCCCTGTACAATGGAAATGCAAATTAACCCTGGGCAGCTTGTGATTTGGGGGGCTGCCCTATAAAAGCAAGCCTGAGATCTCTCTTTGTCAAATAAATAAATAAAATCTTAAAAAAAAGAGAAAGTTTAAAAAAGAATAAAAAAAAAAATAAAAGCAAGCCTGAGAAATTAGGCAGGGTCACTCTCTCTCTTGGGAAGCAACCCTGGCCTGGGCCAGTATAATTCTGATGCTTGGTGCAAAATAAAGCTTTGCTTGACCTTTGCTTTTGCATCAGCCTTGTTCCTTTGACCAGGGACCCTATTACCAATAATGACTTTTTATGATCACTGTGATGGCCACACATCCTTTCCGGTCAATGAGTCTCTGAACCCCATTCCAGTGTTCAGGCAGAGCCTTTGTGCCATCATGAGCAGAGCCTATCTCCCATAGGAAGGGACAAGGCTCCCTTGAGTTAGTATATGGTCACGTGAACTGGACTTTGCAACCCAGATGCACCTGCTTGAGCTTTGAAGCAAAATCTGGGCCACACAGCATATATTTTAGAGGTGTCCTTGGTGGGACTGCATGTGGTGGGCTGAGGCTGCAGGGACAGAAGTTCCAGGCAGGATCTAGCAACCAGGGTTGGGCCCTGGGTGTCTGAGATACAGATCTGAGCCCAATAGTGTCCCTCTGGTCTATTCAACTTTTCTCATTTTAGTTTAATTTTGTTTATATTTTCTTTCTTAAAAAAATCTCCCAGTTTATTATGTACATGATTTTATATATATATATATATATATACATATATATACATATATATATATACATATACATATATATATTTTTATTGTTACTAAAAAAATTTTTTTTTTCCAGTGATCCAAGATTCATTCCACATTCCCCACACCCAGTGCCCCACGCTTTAGGAGTCCCCAGTACCCACCACCAGGCTCTCCCATCCCTCCACCCCCTCCCTCCAAGTCCCTCAGTTTGTTTCTGTGTCCAAAGTCTCTGTTGTTTCGTTTCCCTCCCTAGATTACCCTAGTTCCCATTTACTTTCCTTCTCCCACTGTCCTCCAGTTTACCCCTCATGCACTGCAAGTAAGTGAAACCATGTGATACTTGACTTTCTCTTCTTGGCTTATTTCACCCAGCATAATCTCTTCCAGTCTAGTCCATGTTGCTACAAAAGTTGGATATTCATCCTTTCTGATGGAGGCATAGTATTCCATTGTATATATGTACCACATCTTCTTTATCCATTCATCTGTTGATGGGCACCTTGGCTCTTTCCACAGTTTGGCGATTGTGGCCATTGCTGCGATGAACATTGGGGTGCATATGGCCCTTCTTTTCACTACATCCGTTGTACATGATTATATTTTTTGTGTAGAGTGAAACATGGTCCTCTCTTAGAATTATTTAGTTTCCATGGTGTGTTTATATATCCTTTGGTATTCCTTTTGTTTTATATTCATAAAGGGATATATTTTATTGGAAGATTCTTATCAAATATAACATGAAAAATTAAGAACGGAAAATATGAATTTTGTAAAACTTAAATGTAAGAAAGTATGACATATATGTACAATTTTTTCTCTAAGTGGTTAAATCAAGTTTTTCTAAAATGTCTTCTTGTATCTTATTAGATAATTCAAATTTTGTGTAATAAGCCTGTATTTCCTGTGAACTCAGAAAAAAACCAAGATGTTATATGAAAAACAAACCGATCACATAGCAATAAAAATTCTTCTGAATGTTATGTTTAGGCAAAAATTTTATATAAATATAACAAGTATCAGATACCCATCCTCATGTATCTTTAAAAACTTTTCCAATGGAAAAAACTACTTTTTTAAAAAAAAGATTTTATTTATTTTTTTGACAGAGAGAGAGATCACAAGTAGGCAGAGAGGCAGGCAGAGAGAGAAGAGGAAGCAGGCTCCCTGCTGAGCAGAGAGCCTCAATCCCAGGACCCTGAGATCATGACCTGAGCCAAAGGCAGAGGCTTTAATCCACTGAGCCACCTAGGTGCCCAGAAAAAACTACTTTTAATGATGCCAGGTTTCCCATGGCTTCCCTTGAGGAAACTCTGTAGGTTTTGGTATGGAGTATCCTAATTGTTGTTCAGTTTCAATTTTATTTCTATGTTTAACTCCAGATTTATTTGAATGTCAAGGTACTTAGAGTTGTTGGCTCTTCTTTTGTTATTAATTTCTGGTTTTATTGCATTGTGGTTACAGAAAGTAGCCTGAAAGATTTTAGTTTTAAGAAATATATTAAACTTTTTTTTTTTTTTGGCCTAGAGTATGATCAACTTTGTCAGTGTTCCAAAGATATCTAATGAAATATATACTATCTGTTGGGGTATAGTAACACACATACATATGCACACATAAACACATTGTCATGTGCACATATTTATATATCTTCTCTGCTGGTTAGTTGTATTTGCCAAACCCTGGAGCCATTTCAGCACAAGTTTGTTGAGGCAGTCTTGTCCATTCATTCTCAGATCTGCCCAAGTACCTAACAGGACCTCCCTCTCATAGGAATTAAATAAGTATCTGCTGAATGAATTAAAAAATTCTTACACCCTTAGTTTTCTTTCCAGATGAGACATCATTTTAAAGTTGTACCAAACTCTTCTGTTTTGGTCGTGTCATTTTGTTAAATTTGTCTATTTAAAATACATTCTAGTAAGTTATTTTTAAAAAAAATATTTATTTATTTACCTTAGCGATTGAGAGAGAGCAAGAGCAGAAGAGGCAGAGAGAGAGGGAGAGAGAATCTTCAGCAGACTCTGTGCTGAGAGCCCAAAGTGGGACTCAATCTCATGACCCTGAGATCATGACCTGAGCTGAAACCAAGAGTCAGATGCCTAACAGACTGTGCCTCCCACGTGCTCCTGCAGTAAGTTATTCTTGAAGCTTTTGGGTGCCTAAAGATTTGTGGTATTTATATTGGTGTTCATTTCAAGAGTACTTATTAAATGCTTGTTATGTCCTAGCCACTGTGCTAAGCACTAGAAATACAATGGCAAATTTAAAAAAAAAAACAAAAAACTAAGCTTCCTTCTTTTCATGATTCATACATAAATAGTTATGGAAACAAACAACCAAGTAAATAAATAAGTAAATATTAACTTTAAAGAATTCTGATTGTTCTATGAAGGAAGCAAAGGAGCACATGTTAAAGGTGGTGAGGAGAGAGGGGTTATTGGTGGGATGGTCAAGAAGTTGTCCTCCCTAGGGTAGGAAAATTGAATTGGAGGCAAAAAGGGAAAGCGAGTCAGCCCCACGGAAGCTGGGGGGGATGGTCCACCAGGCAAGGGAACAGTACCTTCTATTAATATGAAATCACTTCTCCCTCTTCTCTCTCTTATGTTTCACTGAATTCAGTTTGATAATGCTTTTTTTTTTTTTGGTACTTATATGATACGCATATTAGTCTATAATCATACAACCCATACAGTTAGGTGTCAATATATTTAAATCATTTTTGTTGGCCTTATGAACAAAATAATCTTGGATCCTGCCACACCTTCCCACATCCCATCTAATTTTTTTGATTTGTAGTACAGGAATTTAATCCATTCCCATTTTAAATAATCTGATAGCTTTAGATTTCATTCCTGACATTTTCCTAGATGTTTTTGGATATTATCCTTTAATTTTCAACATTGCTTGTCTTTTCTGGCAAGTTTTATATCGGGGGATTATTTATTTATTGTCCTTGGATGGTTCTCTTAAAGAGCAGCCTAGTTTCTGTGTTAATCCACATAATTATCTTTGAATTTCTCTGAGGATACTAACTGAAATCATTCCTCCTCCCAGCTTTATTGGGATACTGAAGGTGTACAGCATGTTTTGATATGTGTATATATTGTGAAATGATTACCTCAACCAAGCTAATTAACATATCTTTCACCTCATATAGTATAAGCTACCTTTTTTTGTGTGTGAGAACAATTAGGATGTTGTCTCAGCATATTTTGAATATATGATACAGTATTACTAACTGTAGCCTTCACATTGTACATTAGATTACCTAGAGCTTGTCTTTCTTCCATAACTGAAATTTTGTACCCTTTGACCAGCATTTCTAAGTTCTGTTTCCTGCAGTAACTGTTTCCTTAAGGGCAAATTATTCCACCGATCCAGCTTATTGTATCTAATTCATGGTGTTGGTTTTCCTTAAGTTTGGGGTGAACATTTAGCATTCGTACTTATAGAGAAAGTTCTATATTGGACACTGGGTTGTATATTATTGTACCAGTTTTGATGGTCAGAGTTCAGTTTCCACTGCCAAGTTCTCCATCCTGCCCCCTACCCAGGGTCATTCTTCTCTGGTAGGAAGGTGATGTGCAAGGAGTAGACAGGTGAGCTGCCTCCTCACCCCCCACCCCCAGCCTCACCCCTGCCATTGGGGCAGGAGTGAAAGTGTTGGCTTGGGGTCAGGGTGCCTTAAGAAATGTTAATACTACCCCGGACAGACAGTTCTTTTCCTTTTAACCTGTATCCTTGAAGGCAGGGAGACATTCCTAGTATATTGTCAGGCTGTTTTCCTTGGCCCAGTGCTGTGCTGGGACCCTTCCCTGGAACTTCCCTCTTGACCCAAAGTCAGAAATTCTCTGGAGTTTTTGGTCCTCTGATGGGAATCTTTCCTGTTGCATGCTTGTAAACATTTGCTATTATTTTAATTATATATTTTTTTCTGTGATTTCAATGGGATTTGGGGAGGGAAGAGAGAAATATGTAGCTTAACTTAAAAAAATATGTGGCCTAATTTGCCATCCAGGTCAGAAATCTGCATATAAAATTTATTGGCTGATAATGTAACAACAGACACCGATTTGCACCGTTTCCTTTTTCAATTTGCTGATCCCAACAGGAAGGCCAACACAGAGATTGTTAAATCAGAATTAAAAAAATCAAGGAGACTTAAAGAACGCAGATTTAAGAGTTTGCTGGTTTTTAATTAATCTGTCACATGGAGTGTTTCAGGATTCCTACTCGACTAACTCAGAAGAAAGTTATTGTCCATGTTCAGTACCAAGTCAGTTCTGCCATTTCACAGTTGGTGTGTCCTCCCAGCCAGTGTTGAACCAGGGATGGTGAAGACTGGTGAAGGTGATGGGGGACAGTCCCTTCCAGGGGAGATATGGACAGGCAGACAAGAATAAGGGCAAATAGTTCCCCAGTTCTGAGGAAATACAACAGAGGGAAAGAAAAGGAAAGAAATTTCATGTGACTGGGACAGAAGGGAGTGTTGTGGAGATGCCATTGAGCAAGCCCAGTGGGGAGATCCAGGTATTTAAGAGGCTTTCTTGCTGAAATAGTTGGACTGTGTTTAACAGGCAGTGAGGAATCAATCCTGTAAAGCTTTCAGGAGAGTGACAGTATGATTGAGATGTGTACCACGTGCTGGTATATGTTATGAAGAATAGACACTGACTTTGGGAGACAAATATGGGAACGCAGGAGCACTTGGGTGGCTTAGTTCGTTAAGCATCTGCCTTTGGCTCAGGTCATCATCCCAGGGTCCTAGAATTGAGCCCCGCCTCTGCTTCGCTGCTCAATGGAGACTCTGTTTCTCCCTCTCCCTTTGCCTCTCCCCACTGTCCATGTACTCTCTCTCTCTTAAACAAAATATGGGAATGCCCTTCAGGGGTGTTGACAGGCAGTAGTACTTAGACAAGTTGACCGACAGGAGGGATCTTATTATTAGGGGCTTCAGTTTGAGAGCAGAGCATGTCTGGGCCCCTTTCTCAGTGCTGGGCTTAGGCTGAGACAAGAGTACAGGGCAAGATGGGCTCCAGTCTAGAAGATCCTGGTCAGGATCCCCACAAAAAGAGCATGCCTGTGCACCTGAAGTTGCATGCCGCATGAGGGGAGAACTCCATGGGGGAGCCAGGAATACCACTGGGACGGTGGTCAGTGCTGACAGAGAGCATCAGAGGTCTAGCACCACGGTGATTCAGGGCCCAGCATGATGGCAGTGTCTGAGTTCTCATAGACCACAGGTGGTGCTGACAAGGATGGAGAAAAGAGGAGGAAGAGCGCCCTGGCGGGAAAAGACACTGAGTTGAGTTGGGGGCTTATGGAATTGGAGGTGCTTGTGGAACCGCCATCACTAGTGTGCAGTAGGCAAGTGGGAGTACCCAATTAAGCACTGGAAATGGGGTCTGGAGCCTTGAAGAGAAGTCAGGAATTGAGTCATTGCCTAAGAGATGGTTATGGTGGTGATGGGAATTGGTGAGATTGCTCAGGTCAAAGCAAAGAAAGCAAGTCAAGAAAAATCACCGTCAAGGCAAGTGCAGTAAGGATCTACTGCATCCTTGAAGTATTTCTTTATCTATAAAGGGCATTTTTAAATTTCATGTGCAATGAGAATTCCAGCATTTTATTATTAGTAGTATTTAAAATAAATGACTCAGAGGGAATTCTGGCCCAGCACGAGAACTGCTAAATGGGCAAGGCTTATTGCCTGCTTTTCTGAATTGCTTGTGGTACAATTGGGCCATTCACTCTGTTCCGGGCTCTCTGTGTTTCCTCCTTTCTGGGTTAGACCTGTTTGCTAGGGAAAACAATCCATTTCTCAGGGCTTCAGTTTTATGTACTGTTGATCTATTACTTTATTTCTCTAATCTCTTTCCCACAGCAAATAGTTTTTATTACGTGGAGCTAAAAACAACCTACAGGGTACCAAAGCACAAATTAAGGAAAATTATCTATGATTCCAGTGGGAGGAGTGGGGAACAAATAGTCCACCTACTTGCTTGGAAGAGCATGTGGCCTAAATAGCTATTTGATTTTTGTGTTCACTTTTCAACTAGTTGTATTGCTCTTATGTTTTTTATTACACTGTAAATCTCTTTACCATATTGAAAATTGAGGAACACATTTCTTCTCCTTAGTTCCATGCATCTGAAGGCCATGGGTAGACAAGTGTGTTAAGTGCCAATGGAAAATATCTTTTCTGGAATATCAAGAATTAAGAGCACTCCATGTGGTGAGCAATAAATCTGGATGCTGCTGTGTTTAATTAAGGTAATTTTCCTTCTTAACTCCAGATGTGGAGATGAGATTCAATTATATTGTGTTTAAAAGAACATGTCCTTCCAAATATGCATGTCACCAGCATGAACACAGCCAAAGACTGCCTTCCTTCTACTTGAGGACACAGTTCTACCCCATCTTCTGCTCCTGTGTTTTTCCATTGCATGGGTATGCTTTGTAAGGTGATGGAGTGTCACTACATAGATTCCAGATGTCACAGGAAGAGCAAAAAAGGGCAAGAAGTTGAGCCAGTGGAAGGCAGAGATTGTTAAATAATGCTTTCTTGCCAGGTATAGTATCAGTGAATAAAGACTTCGATTAATGAGGAAGACCAATGTTCCATGCTCCTGCCCTCTTTTTGCAAATTAATTAATAGCTGTTGGGAAAAATCACATAGTGTCTCTTAGATAGTCCCTGAAAAGACTTTGAAAACAGCAGTATCATCACCAAGTGAACATAGCAATAGCTAACAGTCAAGTTAAACATATCTGAATTTCTACCACAGTTTTCTTGTTAATGAGGTAGCCTGATATGCTTGACTACATCCAGAAAAAGGAAATGCATTGTCTCAAAGGGAAGCCCATTCCACCTCTGGAGAATTCAGGCTGTTGAAAGTATCTTGCTTATATTGTTGTGACAAGTTCCTTCTCTTTGAATCTTTCTCCCTTTTGTTCTAATTGTTCTCTTAGAGGAACACAAAGTAAGTAGAATGTTCCTTATTATAAGTTTTGGGTGTCTAAAGTGATAAATACATGTCCTTGTCCTCAAGAACATCATAATTGAGTGGAGAGAGGGAGAAAAACCATGAACTCCCTAAGGTTAGGGTCACATCTTATTCATCTGTATTTTTAGTGACTGGTAGAGCAGGTGGCATAAAGTAGGCAGTGATATTTTTGATATATCTATAAAATATCAACAATATTTTTGATGTTGTATTTAATAATATTAATAAATATTTGATAATCAGAGAAAACAACATTGATCGGTACACAGAACAACAAAATTGCTTTTCTCTGATTATTATGTCCCATGTCAAACTCTGGAACTCTCTGTGTCATGCTGGGTGGAAACTAGAGTTTCTAGCTCCTTTCTGCTTTTCTATCTGTCTTACAACACCCAAGCTTTGCAAAGCATCAGTGCTCCATTCTGGTTGGCCATGTCTACCCATGTGCCTGGTAGTATCTGCCTACGGATCCCATCCCCCATGGCCTGACGGCAGTTAGCCTAGCCTAGAAGAGACTCTAGGGAACATCTGAATGTATAAGCACCTGTAAAATACATCCTGCCACTGTAGGGTTAGCATTTTTTGGATGCTCGCTCCATACTGCTACTGGAAGTGGGAAGTGGTCTCTGCTCTGTGTGAACTCAGTCTGGCTAGAGAGATAATAGTGCTATGCCAGGAATCCCAAGACAGTTTTGGTGACAGCGGAGAGGTATAGACTGAGCCAAGAATGGAAAGGGAGAGCAATGCTCAGTGTTAGTGTGCTGTCCAAGAGTCTTGACATGGCTAGAGGCACTTCATACCAGAAGGGGTAGCTGATAAGACCACAGGCATGTAGCTTCACAGGGCTGGTTGGGGCAAGCCTCCTGAAGAGGTGACACCTGAGCTAAGATTGAATGGCAGCAACCAACAGCATGGTCTGGGGTCATTCAAGCAGGAGTAATAAAGTGGCCCCGGTTCTGGACTTGCCAGGGAGGAGACAAAGAGCAGCAGTCTCTAGACCCTCCACATCTGTGAACTTTTCCTGTTATGTAAGCAATCCAATGGCATTCTTTATTGATTAGCTCCTAGATAGGATGACCAGATCTAGCAAACGAAAATACAAGATACCCAGTTCAATTTGAATTTCAGATAAGCAATAAATAATTTCTAGTATAAGTATGTCCTACAAAAAGGAAAATATTGAAATTCTCTGTTGTGGAAACAAGTACAAAAATGGATAGAAGAAAGGAGAGAGAGATAGAAGTCACAGACACCATCCCAGTTAGAGGTAACTAGGTAGAAGCCTCTGGATTGGTTGGCCTCCTCTCAGTTTTGCAGAGACCAGTCTAACCCATGGCCAGTGTTGGACCCAGCCCAAAGTACAGACAGGTGTTTGCATGGAGGAGTGTGTGGATGACTAAGCCTGGTTCTTCCCTTCCCCAGGACCCGCTGGAGTAATGAATGGTGGAGGAATCGCAGCCTCACCCTGAAGCCAGCATGGCCAGTGGGTGGTGTGTCAGAACAGCTGTTCAGGGCCAGGGCTGGTGGGGGGTGGGGCAGCTGAGCTGAGTACCAGAGTGGGTGCCTTGGGCAATTGATTGAACTGAGGTCAGTAATCCCTTGATCCATCTGAGGCAGATAAGAGAAGGCTAAACCCCCTAAGGTTGTTGTGAGGATTAAATGAATGAATGTAGAAAAAGGCATTAGTTAAACTCCCAGCTCATGGTAACTACCCCCCCCCTTTTAAAAAACATTTCTAAGAAAATAGAGTATCTGTTTGCTTCTTTAGTCCGACCGTACTGCAAATGACTTAAGACCAGGCAGCAAATTTGAGGTGGAGCCATGGTTATCAAAACGGCTGCCCAGACCACAAAGCTGATTTATCTGAATCATAGCAGCAGCAAATTCCTGTTATTGTAACGAATCACAGCATGTATGCACACAGAGGCAGGGGGCTGGGCCTTGCAGCCAGAGTAACGAAAAGCAGACGCTTGGAATAGCCTAACGATGTGTGTAGCAACCAAACCTGTAGCTTGGTTACACAAAACAGGACATAATGAAATCCAGTTTTTTTTAATGGAATATTTTCTCTACATGATAAGGTATTGCATATGGTTCTTTCCCCCTGTGCACAGCAGTTCCATCCAAAGCAAACATTTTAAAGATTTTAACTGAGGTTGGGAAACGAAAACTTGCCTCGGCATAACAATGTCAAAGCCATCTGCTAGAAAATCACAGCTCTGCAATATAAAATACGAAGATCTGTGTTGCTCAAAATAATTTAATCGTAAAATACCATTTTTTGGAGCTGAGCAGAAACGTTTCTACTTGGCCACTAGAGCTTTCTGGAGAAAGTCACTCTGTATCTGCAGTGTGGTAATAGTAATTTTTGAATTTCAAAGGGAAAACAAAGGAGGGATTTTGGAAAACAAACTTTGAAGGGATCTTCATTTCAATTCTTTGCAGATGATTTTGAAAGTTTTTGTTAAAACAACTTTGACAGAGATGGAGAAACATAGCCATCGGTTTGGAGGAAAAGAGTCAAGATGTGCTGTTTGTATTTTATTTTGAACACATTTAATAGATAAGGATTTCTCTGTACCATGAGAGCAAAATCCCAAATCACCAATGGGATGGGGGACAGTCAAGAATCAGATAGGGCAGCACATGTAGCATTGTGTTCAAGTAACGAGGACCATATTTCGGAGAAGTTTCTCTGGAATGAATCTTTATATATATATATATATATATATATATATATATATATAAATACATAAAATGTTATATGTATATGTATATATATATATAAAATATTACATGTCTATTTCCCCAATAGGACCTTTTTTCAGAGTGATTATCTAGTTAGTTCTGGAAAATTGATTCTGATATTGCTCCATTCTTTGAACATAAGTTTGTTCTGATCTTATTTTAATATTAATTGACAATTATTTTCTTAGCTTTTTTGCACAAAGTGGTTCTTAGTGCACAAAGGGGATTTTAATCATGACATATCCCTATATTGAAGAATAGCTTATGCCACATATACCTATTCTTTAGTAGTTATGAACTTAAATGCAAACTTTTCACTCTTTTAGGCATAGAGTCACACAAATATTAATAAAATCAGTTGTGTGCATTAATCAATAATGAGCATATATTTTTAAAATGGGCTTCTGATTTCAAAATTAAAAAAAATTCAACATTGTATTAGTTATTTATTAACCTGAAGAGGGATAATCTGGTTATGCAAATACAACCAAGAGTCCCATTCCAGTCCCCTCCCTCCCCTTCCCTCAGTGTGTACTCCTAACCTTTGGAGCAGATTCTCCATAGATGCCCACTCACACACCCAGAACACTCTTTTAAAGGCCCTTGTGCTTTTGGAAAAACACCATACAATTTTGCGGATATTTTATATGAATTTTCCCTAATTATCAATTTCACAAAGCAGCATGTGTTTAGACCTCATTCCTCTTACTAGCTGATGCCTGGTTAAATAACTTATCTAGTAGACATGGATTGAGAATTATTTCTGCATCAAAGCTACTTATATAGTGCTTTGGGATTTCCAAAGTGCTTTCACATAAGTAATCCTGTTTCATCTTATGGGAACTTATATGGACTACTTGTCCATATCCTCATTTATACCAATAAGGAAACTGAGGAAGAGAGATATTAAATAGTGTAATATCCAACAGCTCTGCTTCTGATCCCATTCATCTGGCTGTCATATTGGACCAGGGATCCTCAGCTCAGACTACTCATCAGAATCACCTGGAGTTTTAAAAATCCCAGACCCCAGGCTGCACACCAGACCAAATAAATCACCATTTTTGGGGGTGGGATCAGGATCAGTACTTGCTAGATCTCCCCAGTGATTCCAATGTACAGCCCAGGTTGAGAACTGGCTCTCTGGATCTAGTGCTTCCTTTCCCCACATATTCATTGAACTGTTAATGCATTCTTGATATTACTCTCTTTGCCAAAGTGGGAATGCATCCTGAGGACTAGGGCTCAGAACTGCATCCAAGATTTTATTGACAGATATTCTTTCTGGCTATCACCTTCTATTTCTTCTTTGTTCTGACTTTTATTATGATGCTAGGTTTTCTGAGTGTCATTCTAAAAAAGGAGAAGGGTGGAGTAGGAGCAGGAATCTCTATTCCCACCATGAAAGTTACTGTCAGTCTTTCCTGGTGACAAATCAATGCCTCATGTTTCTGGAAATACTGCAGCCTTCCATTCAGATTTGAATCTGGATAAACCAAAGCATTTCCTCAAAAGTCACCACTGGTATCAGCTCACGGACTCACTCATTCTTTTTACCGGTGCTGTTCCCTAAGCTATTTTACACGTGTCATTCATTGGCTTCATCAGATGGGCTGCTGGTCTGCTGCTCTCTCTGTGGATTTACTTCTCCAGGTACCAGGAGCTTTAGGTCTTCAGGCTCTGGTTTGCATGGGTGTGTGGAGGCTGATCTTCTCTCCACTGTGGCTGGCCTCTACCTGCACTCAAAACAGCTTCATCTTAGAACAGGAGACTTGGGCAAATCCTTCGCACACAGACTCACTCTTCTCGGGTAAAATGCAAAGCAAGCATACCGTGCTGTGCATTCCTCAGTTTCTGGGTTCTCAACGATTGGTCCATTTCCCCCAGATGACTGGTAACCCATGAGTTCAGTCCTGTACAATCTAAGGCTGGAGAAAAATCAATCTTCTGGAAGCATCCAAGAATACATCTTAGGGAATCAGGCTCTATCTTCATGTTCTGGATCACCAAGGGAACATTTTCCATTGTGGACTAGAACTTGAGTATTTACTATAAGGTTTTTAGGTGAATGAAAGAGACATTAAAGCAAAATAAATGATCCGTAGGATGAGCTTTATTGCCATCATCCTTGGGCGAGGTTCCACGACTTGGGAGAGGAGAGTCGGGGAAGTCGCGCCTGGGGTGGGGAGTGCAGGGGTTTTTAAGCCTTATTGGTTCTGGGTCTGGATTTGGGTGGGTTTTTCCCCATATTAGGCAAAAGAACATCATGCCCCTAGGTGATTGGCTGGAGGTAGGGAAAGTCCAGATGATGGCGGGTGGTCCCTGGCTGGAAAGTCCTGGATGAAGAGTTTTGGTTTCTTGTCTAGGTTTTGATTTACTGGAGATGACATGGTGACCACGCCTGCTTTGGCAGGAAGATCAGCCATCCTGACCCAGACTGCGATGTCCACCATTTTGGGTGCCCCTGTCTCTCAGCCAGCCTAACATTCCGACCTTTTGTTTTGTATAATGGTGTGAGGGGCATTGACTCTATTCTGGCTACTTGCCACTGACCATTGGGCATCGTCATAAGGGAAGTCAGAGGTGGGCAGGTGAAAGTAGGGCTGTAGGAGGAGGTGATTTACTGACACTCGTGTCATCTCTTGAAGGCGTTTCTGTAGATATCTAACAAGGCAGGGAGCAACCAAGATTAGTAAAAGGATTAAGCACAGGGGTCCCGCTAGGGGGAGGAGCCAAGTTACCCAAGTACAGGGGTCTAGACTCCATAGGTGGGAATCCTGGCGTTTTGACTGTATCTGGTCTCTGAGTTCTCAAATTTTGGAGATAACTATGCCCGAATGGTTAACATAATAGCAACATTCTTCATTTAGGTAGAGGCAAGTGCCCCCTTTTTCTGCTGTTAGGAGGTCTAAGGCTTGCCTATTTTGTAGGGTGACGGCTGCAAGGCTGGTAATCTGCATCTGCAGGGCGGTAAGGGAATCGGCGATCCACTCCATGTCATCATTAAGTGCCTGGGAAAGCTTGTAATAAAACTTTATTGAAGTTCCAAGGCCTGCCGCTCTGGTGACAACACTGGCAGTCAGGCCTGCCCCAAAAAGTAAGGGAAAGAGGCTGCCCGTCTGTTTTGGTGTGTAGGGAATAAGATAGACAGGAGGTGATTGGGAAGATAGATGGTAGTGGAAGGAGACAGGAAGATGAAGATGCATCTCGGGAGTCATTGGTGGTTAAACATCGGTAGATTCCCTCTGGGCATGAAAGAAATATCCCAGGAGGAGTGCAGTAGGGGAGGGAGAAGACGGCGATGGAGGAGTTGAAGGTGAGGATGTCCGGAGTTGAGGAAAGGTTAAGAATAGGTATGGGTCTTCCTATGGCCCATGTGTGGACCATTTGGTTAGTAATGGTGGTGTTGGCGGGTAGGGTCCACGTTGTCAGAATGGGGATTCCGATGACACTGGAAATGGTAGAGAAAGGGAAGCAGATCCGGCAGTCACTGTAGTCCTGAGATAGTTTCCACCACAGGTTATAACTGGAGTTAATGAGAGTTATTGTTAGTTGGTCAGTGGGGGGAGACCTCTGTAAATTATTGAGGTTGATTCCCTTGTAGGTGGGGGCATTTTGAGCCTGCAAGGGGTCATTTATGGCCTGGATTATCCACTTGGTTTGATTGTGTTTAGCCTGGTCCTGGACCCCTCCCCTGTTGGAGAGTCCCACTTGGGCCAAATAGGTCCAACAGACTGGCCCAGGGGGGAGTACGTTGTGCATTTTGCCTATGTTTTACCAATTTTTGAGGTCCAGAAAGTTTTCCTGGGGCATGGGTGGAAGTGCAGGTGGTTGGAGTTTCTCCCTGGGAACATTAACGGGGCATGAAAGTAAAGGATTGGAAATAGTGGTTTTTTTCTTGTGCTGTGCATGCATTGGCTACATTCAGGTGCCCTGGTCAGGGCAGGTAGAAGGGTCAGGATTAGGAGTATGAACCAGCCAGAGTTGGGTTGGGCCCACCATTTGGGAGTTCCACTCGTTTGAGGTTGGTATGCATTTAAGGTTGTTAATATGTACCCAGGGCTGATGTCCCAGCAGTTTTGCTGCGGTTGGGGTGGTGAGGATGACCGTATATGATTCTGACCACCGTGGCTGTAGGGATCCTGGCTGCAGGTCCCTGAGGAGGACCTGGTCTCCAGGGAACAGGGTTTGGACAGGGACCTGCCTCTCATCATGGTTGTTTGGAGCAGGTATGGTTGCGTCAGCATGGGTCCTTAAGAGGGCTCTCAGAAGAGTTAGGTAAGGTAAGTAAGAAAGGAGGGGTGGGGCGGAAGCTGGAAGGTTGTGGGTTAGGAGAAATGGTTGGCTGTACAGGAGTTTGAACGGACTTAATCCCGAGGGCCCAAGAGGAGTTGCCCTGAGTCAAGTGAGGGTGAGGGGCAATAAGGTGGGCCACAGGAGATGGGTTTCTAAAGTAAGTTTACTGAGTTGGGCCTTGAGTAACCCGTTAGCCCTTTCTACCTTACCCGATGATTGAGGATGGTATGGGATGTGGAGTTTCCAGGTGATATTAAGAATTTCCGCAACCTGGTGAGTCACGCTGGGAATGAAGGCAGGCTCATTAACCGACTGCAGAGTTTGAGGCAATCCAAATCTTGGGATGATGTGTTTGATGGGGACTGTGGCCATGACATCCGCCAACTCTTGGGCTGTGGGATATGCCTCGATTCACCCTATGAACGTATCTACCTACCATGGTTAGTAAGTACTAGAAGGACCTGTGATGGGGCATGTGGGTGAAGACCAGTTGCCGGTCTTCCCCAGGCTGGTGTCTGTGAAGCTGATGGTTGGGTCCTGGCCTATGGATCCTGCCTTGAGCGTTAAGAGTCGCACAGTTTCCGTAGGCTCTATATACTGCCTCTATTACTTTGGAGAGGAAGAGGTGATGAAAGAGGGGTTGTAGGAACTGGTAGAGAGCCTTTGGGCCGATATGGAGGGACTGATGGATGTCGGTTACTAGGGTGTGGGCCAGGCCTTCTGGTAGGGCAATTTTATCTTGAATATAGATCCACCCCTTCTTCCCTGACTTTCCTTTTAAACTGTGGAGGGCTTGTATCTCTTTATCAGAGTATGGTAGGCTGTGAGGGGTGTTGAGGAAGAGAATCGGGGCCAAGGAGGTATTTAGAGCCTTAATGCTAAGGAGATATTCCTGGCCACTGAATCAGCCTTATTGTTTCCCAGAGAGATAGGGTCCCTGGAGGCCTGGTGTCTGAGGCAGTGGACCACCATAACCTCAGCAGGGAGGTTGAAGGCCTCAAGTAGTTTGGAGATAAGTGGTCCGTTGACTATGGGAGTTCCCTTGGTGGTCAGAAATCCTTGCTCCTGCCAAAGGACAGAATGTGTGTGTGTGATGAGATAGGTGTATATAGAGTCTGTGTATATTGTGACCCGCTGTCCCTTTGACAGGTGGAGGGCCCAGGTAAGAGCTATTAGTTTGGCCTTTTGGGAGGTAGTCCCATTGTGGAGGAGGGGGCATCTCTACCACTGCATCTGAGGTGACCACTGCGTAAGCTGCATGCCTTCGGCCATCTGGGGTGGGGAGGGAGCTCCTGTCCACAAAAAGGACACGGTCAGGACTAGACAGTGGCTGAGCAGAGAGTCCTGGGAGGGAGGGGGTTAGCTCCTCTAGGAATTGTGGGCAGGAATGAGAGGGCTCAGGGGTGGACAAGGGTGCTGGCAGCAGGGTCGCTGGGTTTAGGTGAGGAGGAGGAGAGAGACCAGAGGATTTTCAATAAAGAGTAGGTGATATAGTTGGAGGCGTGAGGGTTGAGCCAGGGATCAGTGAGTTGATGGGGAGAATAGACTGTGAGAGACCTTCCAGGGTGAGTTTAAGGGTCTCCTTAGTAAGAGAGGCGGCTGCTGCCAGTGCTCTGAGGCATGGCTGCCATCCCTGAGCTGTGGTGTTCAATTGATTTGACAGATAGGCTGGGGCTCTGGAGATGGGTCCAGCCGGTTGCACTAGAAGGCTGGTTGCTGAGCAAGAGAGCTCATCAGTAAAGAGGTGAAAGGGTTTAGAGGGGTCGGGTAGTGCCAGGACTGGTTCGGTGGTGAGACAGTCCCGCAGCTTAGAAAATAGATGCCAGATGGAGGTGGGATCAGTTAGGGGTCCTTGGGGGACCTGGTATAGGGGTCAGGCTAGGATGGCTGCCTGGTATAGGGGTCAGGCTAGGATGGCAAAATTAGGGATCCAGTGTCTAAAGAAGCCCACTAGGCCCAGAAGGGAGAGAATTTCCTCCACGTTTTGGGGAGGCTTGAGTTCCCGGAGGAGATGGATGCGATCTCTGGTGAGGGATTTGGAAGTAAGGGTTAAGGAAATCCCCAGGTAGGTGACCAAGGAGGTACACAGCTGAGCTTTAGAGGGGGTGACCCAGTATCCCTTGGTTCCCAGGAAGTTGAGTAAGGTGGCAGTATCTTCTTGGGAGAGGGAGAGGGACAGGCTACAGAGGAGAAGATTGTCCACATATTGGAATATGCTGCTAGCCTTAAGGGTGCATTGTAGTAAATCTGTGGCCAGGGCCTGGCCAAAAATATGGGGACTGTTCCGGAACCCCTGGGGAAGGACAGTCCATGCCAACTGCCCCGAGGCATGCGTGTTGGGGTCCTCCCAGGTGAAGGCAAAGAGATGGTAGGAGTCGGGATATAGGGGAATGGTAAAGAAGGCATGCTTTAAGTCCAGCACCGTGAAGCGAGAGGTTTTGGGTGGGATGTGGGATAGTAGGGTGTAGGGATTAGGGACGACTGGGTGGAGCGGGATTACGGCTTCGTTAATGAGTCACAGGTCCTGGACCAGTCGGTAGGCTCCCTAGGGTTTGCGAACAGGCAAGATAGGGGTGTTACAGGGGGAGTTAATAGGAATGAGGAGTCCCTGACGTTTTAGGTGGTCATAATGGGTTTAAGGCCCTGCTGGTGGGCCAGAGAGATGGGAAACTGTGCCCGGAGGGGAACTGGGAGTTGTCCTTTAGTTGTATTTTTATGGGGGCATGATGGGATGCGACGACTGGCTTAGAGGTGTCCCATACTTTTGAGTTTACCAAGGGGAGGCCCTCTGGGGTGTGGGGACGGCAAAGTAGAGAGTAGGGGTAAAATGAGACATTTCTGAGGTCGAGGGAAAGGGTGAGAGGCGGATGGTAGCTTGCAGTTTGTGGAGGATGTCCCTTCCTAGTAAGGGCACCCGATAGGAGGGAATGACTAAGAAGGAGCGTGAGAAGGGAAATCCCTCCCGGCTGCAGGTAAGGGGAAGAGTTACCCTGGGTGAGGAGGAGGTCCTATCACTCCCCATAACAGTGACCGGTGAGGGTCAGGTTGGTCCTGAGTAGGATGGCAGAACTGAATAGGTAGCCCCCATGTCCAGCAGAAAGGAGATGGACTTACCCGCTACCTCGAGCATGACCCTGGGCTCGGCCTGGGTGAGAAGGGTGACCGAGTCTGGGCTCCATCAGTCGTCCTCCAATCCAAGCAACTGGAGGCCAGGACTTACTGTCTTAGAGTTTCCCCTGCGTAGAGGTGCCGAGAATCCCCAGAGGCTTGGGCAGTCTGATTTCCTGTGTCCCATCAGTCGGCACTGAGGGCAGGGTCGGGTTGGCTCCTTTGGATTAGGACACTGACGAGCCCAGTGACCCTCGGCCCCACATTTGAAGCAGGACCCCGGAGGCGTACAGTTAGTTCCTCCTTTTGGTTGGCTCCCGGAGCTGGCCGGCTGAAGGACTGCCACCAGGGCCTGAGTCTGCAGCTGAACCTTTTGCTGGGGCCTGGCCTGTCGTTTAAGTTTGGCCGCCTCCTCTCGGGAGTTAAAGACTTTAAAGGCCATTATCACTAGGTCCGTGGTCCCTCCTCGGCTTTTTTTAAGTTTTTTTCAAATGTCTGGTGCTGATTGGGAGATAAAATGGGTAGCTAGGATGGTCGCACCTGCTGGTGAAGCCGGATCGAGGCGAGTGTACTGAGTTAGTGCCTCGGTTAACCGGTTGAGGAACATGGCTGGGTTTTCGTCAGGTGTCTGGATAATTTTTCTGATTTTATCATAATTGACTGCCTTGTTGGAGGCTGCCTGCATGCCAGCAATGAGACATTGGACCATGCGGTCACAATGCCGGTGGCCATCTTGGCCATTCTGATAGTCCCATCCAGGCCCTACAGCTGGGACCACCTGAGCGCCAATGGGCATAGTGGTGTCAGTGAGGTGGACCTGATCAGCATGTTCTTGGGCAGCAGCCTGAATGCGCTCCCTCTCTTCAGTAGTGAGGGTGGTAGTTTGGATAATGTGGAGGTCGTGCCAGGTAAGGCCGTAGGCCTGAGCTAGGTATTGGAATTCTTTGATAAAGTTGTCTGGGTTGGCGGAGAAGGAACCCAGACGCTTCACTATTTGGGAAAGGTCTTGGAGAGAGGTGCATGGACGGGGACAACCTCCTCTGCCCCTGCGACCTCCCGTAGGGGGCAGACTAAGTCTGGAGAGGGGTTATGGGACCGGTTGTGGGTGGTGATAGGAGGGGATGGAAGGAAATCCCCTTGGGTGTGGATTCTGCTGTGGCATTAAGTTGGGGGGCTTCAGGTGCAGTAGGGGTGAGCGGGATAGGGGTTGGACCGGGGTTCTGCTGAGGAACGAGGGGTACAGGAGGCTGGGGGACAGGAGTGTGGTAGGGTGGAGGAGGAGATAGGAGAGGGGCCCTCACTTGGGGGCTAAATAAGTTTTCAGGAGGCTCGGAAAGGGGAGAGAGAGTAGGGGGGTCGGGATCCTTGGGAGATGTAGACCAGAGGGTCAGAGAAGGAGATCGGGCAAGGAGAACCTGAGATATAGAGCAGTGAGAGCATAGGGAAGCACGAGAACTTATGGTCCAAAAGGCCTGGACGTAGGGAACCTCAGACCATTTGCCTTGGCATCTGCAAAGATTGTCAAGATCCATAAGAATCTAGTAATCAAAGGTGCCCTTGGGGGGCCATTGAGATTGGTTGTCTAACTGATATTGGGGCCAGGTGATGGTACAGTATGTATGAGTGCTGCCTGTGCAGGTCCTGGTGCAGCTCTAAGGTCTTGAGATTGGCCAGAAGGCAACCCAAGGGCGTTTTTGGATCAATTTTGGACTGGGAAGTTCCCATAGCCGCCTTGCCTACCAGTTCAGACCACAGAGGAAAGCGTCCCTTCATCTGTGTGCTGGACTGCAGACAGAGAAAGAGGGGTGTAGCTGCCAGAGAATGGGGATGTCTCCTGATTCTTTGGAGCTCCGGAGGCCACCTGGTAGCTGGAGGGGGGTCCGCCCTGATGTGGCTGCGATTAGGGCAGGGCCTCCTGGAGGAGGCTTGGGGCTAGGAACACTCACTGCAGTCTTGAGAACGGTGCTCCGAGAAGTGGTTCCGGGTCCAGATAGGGAGAAGAGAGAGCTTCCTCAATGAAATGGGGGCTCAATCTTCTCTTGGGTTTCACCACCAAATGTAAGGTTTCTTAGGCGAGTGAAAGAGACCCCAAGGCAAAATGATCCATAGGATGAGCTTTATTGCCAGCACCCTCAGGTGAGGTTCTGTGACTCGAGGGAGAGGAGAGTCCAGGAAGCTGGGGTTGGAGAGTGTGGGGGCTTTTAAGACTTATTGGTTCCAGGTCTGGATTTGGGTGGGTTTTTTCCCATATTAGGTAAGGGAACATCGTGTCCCTAGGTGATTGGCTGGGGGTAGGGAAAGTCCAGACGATGGCGGGGGGGTCCCTGGCTGGAAAGTCCCGGATGGAAAGTTTTGGTTTCCTGTCTAGGTTTCGATTTACTGGAGATGACGGACTGGTGGCCACAGCTGCTTTGGCGGGAAGATCAGCCATCTTGACCCAGTCTGTGATGTCCACCATTTTGGGTGCCCCTGTCTCTCAGCCAGCCCAACATTGACCAATGGGTGTATTTTCTGGAACTGTGCCAATGTGTTCACGGAGAAGATTAATATTCTGAGACCAAAGAGGTAATATGACTGAAGAAAACTATTTTATTTTCTTAGTCTTATGCACAAAATGGTATCCAGTGAATCAGTAGGTATAAGGTGGCTTATACATATTAGCAAAAGTAAACACTTTTTTTCTTAGATCCATCTCAGCTATTCAGTTGTTATAGAATTAAATGCAAGTGTTTAGTCTTTGGGATAAGAAAAAAACCAAGTCATAAGCATAGGGCCAGCACCAGATTTCAAGCCTTTTGGCCATTAGTTGAAGTTCTGAGTCATGTGCTAATAATTTTCATATAGCACCTAGAGAAAACTTTCTGTACTTAACTCTGTCCACAAAACAACATTTTTCTGATTCTTACTCTTGATGAATAAACACCTGCAAGAGGAAATGCTGGGGCAGAGGTCATGGATGAGTTTTTTGCTATGTACAAATAGGAAATGTGAAGCAGCAGTCAAGGGGAAGGGCAATCTCTGTGAGCTATTATCCATGTTCAGATTATTGTATGCTCTTTGATATGATAATTTTGTCAATACTGTGTAGACATTGATGTGCTTTTTAAATATATACTGATTTAATTTATATATATATATTTAAAGATTTTATTCATTTATTTGAGAGAGAGAGAGAGAGAGAGAGAGAGAGAGCACGTGCACGCGAGCACGGTCGGGGAGGGGCAGAGGGAGAAGCAGGCTCCTCACTAAGCAGGGAGTTGGATGCTGGGACTCTCCTTTTTTCTAGGATCCTGAGATCATGACCTGAGCTGAAGGCAGATGCTTAACCAACTGACCCACCCAGGTGCCCCAATATGCACTGATTTTATTACAAATGAACCTGGCCTCAGGGCACCTGGGTGGCTTAGTCAGTTAAGTGTCTACCTACGGCTCAGGTCATGCTCTCAGGGTCCTGGGATCAAGCCCCAAACGGGGCTCCCTGCTAGGCGGAGTCTGCTTTTCCCTCTCCCTCTGCTGTTCCCCCTGCTCATGCTTGCGTGCTCTCACTGTCTCTTTGTAGCATGCTCTCTCTTAAATAAATAAAGAAAATCTTCAAACAAACAACCCAAATGACCCTGTCTTCTTGTTTTGTCCTAATACAGATTGATCTTTACATCCCTTTTCCTTCAAAATTTGGACAGAGTATTTTATTTTTTCTCACAAGTTTACAAGATATTTATAATTTAAAGATAATGCTTAGCTTTTTAAGACATGTAGTTTAAAAATATATTCCCAATTCATCACATGCATTTAAATGTTTTGCTAATATTTTTGAACATACACATATTCTTAAATTGTATATGGTTTTATCTCCTAATCATTTCCCTTTCAGTTCTGTGGTATATTCCTGGTAAGACTCTCACTGTGTTGGAAACTCTTTCATTTTTCTAAGTTGGTAACTTTATCTTGTGCAAAGGGAAAGGATTTCAAAGGAAAATCTTGACCATTTCCACTCCAGCATAACATTGCTTTTGGATTAAAAAAATTCTATTCCCTGACATCATCACTTCTTTTCAAACATAACGTTATTAAGTATAATGTTAAACATACACAGAAACAGAACAGATATAATGAAATCTCATTTATTCATCTTCCAGCTTCGATAATGATCAACACTCAGCTATTTCATTTACTCCTTCTTTTTTTTCCCTTGGAAGGAAATTCTAGATACTATGTCATTTCACCCACAGATATTTCAGTATGTATCTCCAACAGAAAATACCTCTTTAAAAACACAATCATTGTATTATTTTCACATTTAGTATGATCATTAATATTTTAATAGATATTCACATAAAAATTTACATCAAACTACTTTCTTACAGATGATTTGCTGATTCAGGGATGCAGACAGGATCCCCGCATTGCACTTAGGTGATGCGTTTCTTAGGCCTCTCTTAATCTGTAACAGTTCTCCCTCCCTTTCTCATGGATCTGTTGGTGGAAGAAACTGGGTCATGGATCATGTCCTGTAGAGTGTATCATGTTCTGGATAGCTGACTGCCCTCTCATTGCACAAGTTTTTATCTTCTATGCTTCCTGCAAACTAGTGGTTATACCCAAGACTCAATTAAGCTTGTTATTATTTTCTTCTTTTTGGCAAGAATACTTTATATGGATGCTTTGTACTTCCTACTGTCTCATATGTCTGTTGATGTCACTTTTAATGGTATTAAGATTGATTGGTGAGCTTGAGTGTTGTGGGCCCAAGAGTCACCCAATTGAATTTCCATTGATAATTCACTCTAGAATTCAGAGCCAGTGTTGGATATAATGGTCAAAAGTTATAGGCTGGAGTCAGAAACTTGGGTTCAAGTATTTGCTCTGCCAGTTACTTGTCCTACCTGGACTAAGTTCCTTGATCTCTCAGGCTTTTTTAGGCTCACTCAGTTTTGAGGCACAGATAATCCATTTTGTGTGTGTGGCCGTTGTTGGGGTTGGGTACGTTCTCTATGTAGGGCCTTGGCACGGTGTGGAAGAATAGTAGCTGTGATTTAGTGCCATTGGTTTAAGCAGATGGAATGTGTTTAGATGACCTTAAAGGTCTTTCCAAATCTGAGGTCCTGGGGTGAATTATCAAGAAGCTCTGATAGCTGGGTGACTGTTATTCAGAAAAAATCTGTGGGCAGGAGAGCTCATCAACCAGTTGTAATAGTTTAACAGAGGTGACAATTCTGCCAGATTAGGGTCCTGTGGGTAGAGCTGAGAGGTCTATAAATTCACATTTCCTTTTCAAGTCCCAGTTTACAACAGCTCGCCAAGTATGTCGCCAAGATGAAGATAGATTGAAATGACTATATTTTGGTAATTCCTTACTTTACTGAAATCAATGCTCAGTCATGTTATAGGCGAGACTCCATCTGGTTCCAATCAATGGCAGAGGGAGCACCATGTCTGGACAGAAGGGCTGAGTCTGTGTCTATTCAGGAAAAGCTGCATGGAGAGCTCCAGCTGAGCAATTACAGGACAGATAATGGTGCAGTGGGTGGTGTGGACCACCAGCTGGGAGGGTTCAGGTCCAAGATAGTCAGGTCATCCTGTAGGATCATTTGTTCACAAATAGAGTGAATACCTACTATGTGCCAGGCATGGTTCTAAGTGCTTGGGGTAGATCAGTAAGCAAAACAAAGTTCCCTCTTCTCCTGGAACTGCTGTGTACTGTAATTGAGGGCTGTGTGAGGGGCAGCCAACAAATAACTAATATAATCTCTAAATTATAGAGCAAGTCAGAAAGTGATATAAAGTGTGGCAAAGAAAGTGTAGAGTGTAGTAAATGGGGTTTGGGAAGCCCTTGGAAGGGTGTGGATTGTGGTTTTAGGTGGGATGGTCTGGGCTGAGAGGCCTGGTTCACAAGAACAGGATAATGATGGCTTCTTCAGATCTCATACACTCAGTAAACTATTTGCTCAGCACTGATTTCTTCCCCAAATGAAACTGCTGTGCCCAGAAGATCGACTGCCCTCTAACATTGCTGCTCTGGAAACCTCAGTCATGGTGCTTCCCACCCCTCTGCTCCTTGCTCTTTGCACTCTTTAGGAGGTCCTGGATTACCCTTCTCCCAGCCCCAGGCTTATCTTTAGGCCAGGATTTCAGCTTAAGCTCCCTCTGGGGCTCACTGTGTTTCATTCATTCCCTCAAAGGCCCCTACCCATTCTCCTCTAGCCCTGTGCAGTCTTAAGAGATTTCTTGGCCCCACAACTTTGCCAGGACAATATTGCTTCCTGGAGAATACTGCCCTGGGAAGTTTTGGGCATGCTAGAAGAGCACGATGTCATCGTCACTACCACTATCTTCATCATGACTATCACCAACACTGTCACCCCCATCTTATCATCTCCAAGAGTGTGACCAAGGAGAATCTCGTGTGAGCCACACGTGGACTTGGTTAATGAGCTCTACCGAGCCTGGCTTAACAGGCTGGGCTGGGTAAGGCTTTTGTTTGTCACAGGAAGACAACTTTGTACAGACCCTTGTTTAACCTGCTTTTCCCTCTTTAGAAAGAGAATTTCCACCAGATGAATCATGACTAACATGCTCGCTGGAGCCAGAGACATTTGGCTTCCCAGGCTGTTTACTATAACACAGACTTTGTCTTGTAAGTGTTCTTAGGAAATGACAACAGACAGAAAATTGTCATTGTTTTTTGCTTAAAAAAAGTGGAGGCCTGGAGAGAAGCCAGTCCTGGGTAGAAGGGAGTTCCTGTCTGCCGACCTATTCAGTGACACTTGGAATCACTTTGGGGCCATGGCAGTGACATGCCTTAGGTACAGGTGAGGACTGTTTGCCAAAGCAGCGACAGCACACCCTACATTTGGAAGGAGGTCCTAATCACAGCCCCAGCAGGTGGCTCTCAGCACTTCCTACCATCAGAGGTGTGGCCCTCAAACTCAGAGCCAGGATATAGTAAGGACAGGACTTGAGAGTTGTTCCCTCACCCCCACATTTGAAATTCTGGCTTATTCAGAGCCAGGCAGGTGTCGCTTCACTTGTTCTCTCTCTCTCTCTCTCTCTCCTTTCTCATGCAATGTGGTTCGATGGACTTGTATTTATTTTAACATTTACTCTTGAGCAACTGAGACTCTAAGGATACCTGTATTAGCAGCATAAATGGGACTACCTAGCAAGTTGGGGTGAGAGTCTGTGGAAGTAGAGGGGACTCAAAAGCTCTTTCCCTTCTACCCTCCCCAGTCGATGTATGGAGGAGGAGAGTGAGGCCACGGGTGCGTTGAGGAGGGTTCTCCTGCACAGGCTGGCTGATGGCAAGTCTTTGACCTTGGGAAGCTCTGCAGCCACGTGGATCTTGCCTTTCTATTCTGTCTTGGATGGTTAGCTGCCCGTGGCATGCTCTAGCTGTCCAGGGAGAGAGCCCATTGCTAGTACACGAGGCAATGATCAGTATGTGTTGGTGTCTGATAGAATCAAGCAGGGCAGTTCTGTGCCGTGACCATGCCAGGGGGTCTGGGCCCCCTTCCCAGCTGGCTTTCTCCCACCACCTCCTGGATTTTGGATAGGGGACACTGATGGACTTAGGGAGGGAGCAGAGTATGGTGGATGGGGCCTGGGCTTGAGTTTTGGCAGCCTGGGTCAGCTCCTGGTTCTGCCACTGCGGAGCTGTGTTTCAGTGGTCTGATCACTGAACTCAGAGCTAACTTCCTGCGCTTACTTTGCTTTACTTCTGCACTTTGAATATTATTCCTTTACCTTTGTGACAGTAGAGACAGTCCCCTCTACCTCCTGGAGTGGCTACTGAGCTTGTCTGGTATAGAAAGCATGTCCTGACACAGCTTCTGGGAGCCTTAGTGGCCCTTCAGAGGTCTCTGTGCCCCCTGCACAAAGGCACCTGTCGCCAGGTAGAGGAAACACCCTGTACCTATGGGGAAGCAAGAAGAACAAGACATAGCATTGGGGCCCAGAGGGCCCATCCAGGTGTGCCGACAATAAGGGCCAGGAGGGCTTTTGGTGCGGGAGCCAAGAGAAACTGTCCTGTGACATCTGACCCTATTTTTAGTCCCAAATGGTGTGTCTGGAGAAATTGGTTATATGAACTTGTTGCTTTGAGAGTTGGAAAATGTTTCATTGTCTTAATTAGTGATTGATCTTTTTCTTTTTTCACATATGTATTGCCCATTTCTACTTCTTTATATCCACGTCTTTACAAAAAACACAGCAGGGCAAAACAAGGCAGCTAGCTGCAGAATTCCTCTCCTTGGACTCCACTGAAATCTCAGTCCTCTTAGCACCTCTCCTTACCCTTCCTCCTGGCCTCCCTCTTCTGTCTCCAGCCCTTTCCATTTAGCTCCTACTCGTACCAATACATAGAAACTGTGCGCTCCACACCCAGAAGCCTGGAGGAGCTTCGCCTCGGCACCCTGACCCTCGTGTCCCACAAGGCTGGCCAGGCTCTCTGACCTCTGCAGGGACATGCTGGGGAGTGTCCCTTCCCAGCCTGTCCACCTTTCCTGATACCTCCTCTCCCCTTCTCCTGGTCCTTCAGTCCCCACTGGCAACCCCATCCCCACCTGTCCTGAGTCCTCCTGGGTGCCAGCTCTGCAAGTCCCAAGCCTGCTGAGCATCTCCCTGTGACATTCTACTGGGATCTCAAATGACAGAGGCAGACTATAGTGTTCAATATAGAATTCCCGGCCACCCTGTCCCCAGTGTGGTAAGTGGAGACCCACTTCTCCTTGCTGTCAGTCTCCTAGTTGTACCTGTGCCTTCGTCCTCCAGCAGCCCAGGTAACCACGGAGTCCAGCTGTGTCTCTCTTTCCAGCTCTGCCATCATCTTTATTTGGTTCCCATGAACTCGGTGACCATGACTGATCATCAGCCCTTCCTTCTCCACAGCCACTCTGGGCAGCTGCCGTACCCTGGACTTCCTTCTTTCTTACAAGTCTGTAGTATTCCCCAGATGTTGGAATTCCTAGCTCTTTTTTTCCCCATTCCAAGCTGCCTAATCATAACCATGATCTTCCCCGAACAGAGATCTGATTATATAGCTCACCTCATTTCCTCACCCACCACAGCTGTTCTCTGCATGCCTCCGAGCTCTCTATTCTACCATCTATGGACTTTTTTTTTTAAGCATTTTCAGCGTTGTCTACCAGTATAGCCCATGAAATGCCTTTTTTTTTTTTTTTTAAACTTAGCAGTTTTTGCCATTATTCCCTCTTCACCGCTTGACATGCTCCTTTTTCTTGGTCTCTGGATCACCACTCTCCCCTGGTTTCCTTTCTCTCTGCCAGCTGATTGCTTAGACAGGTAATAGTGGCATTCCACCAGGCTCAGCCCTGGGCCTTCATTCAGGACCACCACTTCGCTGAGCTCCTATGAGCACTGAAACATGGTATTGAAATCTTCTTCTAGAACTTTCTTCTCAGCTCCCAAAGCACATATCCAGCTGCCTTCTTGAAGCTTCTATTTAGGTGGTACCTCTTGACAGAATCAAAACAGAACCTGACTCTTGAGCTCAGAGTCCCTCCTGGTTCCTGCGTCCCTCGTGCGAGGGAAGTGCCAGGCAGGCACTGTCCTCTCAACAACTCCACATGTGGTCTGCCACTGGCATTGTCTCCCTCCAGGTGTTCTCAACCACATCCACCAGTATCCAGAGGCAGCGCCTTCGTGGCAGCGGCAGCATCTCTGTCCTGTATTATGGAAACTATATATTTTCTGCATTTGCTTCTGTTCCTGGCAATCCTTTTCCTACACTGAGTCTGGCCAGTGAGATCTTTCTCAAAACTTCATCATACCACTCCCCTGCCTAAACCCCTCAGTGACTCTAGGTACTTCTTTTTTCTTTATTATTATCATTACTATTATTTGTTGTTGATTTCAGAATGAAAAGCCTAGAATCCCTAACTGGACCCAAAGTTCTCCCCTCAGGCCTCTGCCTCTCTTTTGGGGCTCTTCTCTCCCAGGCTCTGGGCCCGGCTGCTCTCTGCTTTTTGGGCTATCACATGTTACTTTGGTTGCCTTCCTGAGCTTCCCCCTTCTCTGGCCTGTTCTTATGCACAATCCTCCAGACTTCAGTCTAAGACTGGTTCCTTGGCAAGACTTTGCCTGAGTCTCGGAGGGGCAGGGGCCAATAGCCTCACAGTGTACAGAGTCCCTTTCTGCACTCCTACTGCTGCTGCTCTATAACTCCTTACAGGTTGACCAGATAACGGAGGTCTTTCTAGTCGTGAGAATCACGACTCATTGTCTTCCACCACTACCTGGGAGAAAAAATGTTTCTTTTTCCAACACAGCTTGGCATCACATAGACCATGTTTAATGATCCTCCACATGGCTTTGATAAACCTCTTTCATGGGTGAAAAAAATGAGGCTTGGATGACTTAAGGATAATCACAAATTAGGTTGGAAATCTAAAGGTTTTGGGTCCCAAGACAGCAGGGCTTGCTGCCTTTTGGTCCTTGGAGTGGTCTAATTTGGCTCTGGTTTTCTGCCTGAGAAAAGCCAGAGTGGGGTGAGAGTGACTCACCCTGCCGCCCCTAATTGTGCTGGTTTCACCCAGAGGAAGCCGTGTGTGACACAGGCAACCTTGAGGTGCTCTCCGGAAGGGGAGCGGGGTTCCTGCATTTGTGGTGAGCAAGTTCCTGGCTCCTTTCTCCCCTACCCATCACCTTCTGTCTGTCTGTCCCTGTCGCTTCCTTATTTTCCAATCCCTCTGCCTTGGGTGGACCCACTCACATCTGTCTTCTTCCTGCAGGTCTCATTCTGTTCTGCTCTGTGCCCTGCTCAGATCCTCCCCTCCCAGAGGGAATTCCTCCCCTGACTGTCAGGGCCTCACCTCTGGAGGCAATTACTGCTTGGCCCATGAAAATATAACAGGAGATTTGAAGAGCTATCATGTTACATCCTTCATATTTTACCCGCAATAAATCCAGCCCTTTTGCTCTCGAGTGGACTCACAACTCTATAAATTAGGAGTCTATTTCTAAGGAGGAAGATTTCATATTCCCCAAGATTCCCTATGACCTGCTCATATTTCAAGTATTGTACCAAGGTTGGACTAAGAAGCCAGGGGATTTCAGAATTAAAGGAAGTTATGCTCTGGGAGCTGAAACCACACACTTCTTGCTTCTCTCCTTTGTGCCCGTACTGACTTCAGCTTCTCTTGGATTTTTGTGCTGTGCTCTGGCTGGGTCATCTGGCTTCAGGCCATCCTTGGATTCACTTTTGCTTTATAACTGGGTCTTAAGAATCTTCCCTTGGAACACCTGTGTCCACAGGCCTACAGGGCTTGCTACAATGCAACTTCCTCAGCTCCCTATGCCAAGGTAGAATCTCTGGGGCAAGGGCCTTGAAATCTGCATTTTCATCTCTTGAAGATGTTTCTTATGCATAGTAAGGTTTGAAAACTGCTGCTGTATGTGCTATTTTTGGGTTTTGAGTTCCATTTCCAAAAGCCTGGCTTTAGCTTGCTTCTTATTTTAAACTTTATCCGTAAGTGCCGACCCAGTAGTCACGCCCCACCACCAAAGCCGTCTTCTGGGCAGCAAGAGAGTAGTTTTCTTTCCCTCTCCATCCTGTACATGTTCTTCTCCCAGGCCCCCAGAGAACTCTGGGAAGGTGAGAATGGCCATGCCATGAGCCCCTTGGTGGCTTGGTGTTGCCAGGGGAGAAATTTTCTAGGGCACTTCAAAAATATGTATAGCCAAAGAGAGAATACATGTTGTTTGGAGAGTGGCTTAAGTCTGGAAGATAAAGACAGGGACTATATCTATGCAAAGGGAAGATGCAGAAGAAGGAGGCAGAGGTGGGGATTCAGCAGAGGTGAGGAGAGACAGGCCACGGGTGGTGGCACAGAATGGACAGGACAGACTGGCAAATAGGGTCCACATGGAGTGTTGTCCCTGACATGGAGTCTGGCTCCTCAGGGCCCTGTGCCTGTCTGGACAGTGTGGACTGGCTCCCACCTGTCCCCTCCCTTTGCCTCTGTCCTGGGATTCAGGATGAGGCATTACTATGTCTCAAGTGCTGGGAAGGCCACTCACTGGATTTGAGACAGGTTGAGTGGGTGAGTGTTCGCTAGCGTATCATCCCTCTTCTAGGTTTCTTCAGTCAGAGAAACTGCAGCTGAGAAAGATGCCTTCAAGCAGTCTGGCCAGAGCCTCCAGCCCACTTCCTTCTGCCACCAAAACAGCCATGCTGTGTTTCTTCCTAGACCTTACCAGTCTCTGAGCCCTCAGAAAGCTGTTCACAAACCTTACTGTCCCAGGAGGAAGCTCTATGTGTGAACCCCTTTATTGTATAGGGTAGAGACTGGGGAATGGCCCTGGTGGGGAAGAGACCACACCTCGGGCTGGGAAGTTGAGTCTCACTGGGGCTTTCCTGTTGGACCACATGGACCCTCCATATTTTGTTTTGTTTCATAGAAAGAGGGGCTAGAGACCCAATACTTCATGAGCATATGGGGCGCAGACTTCTGGCCCCGAATCAGGCAGGGTCCCACATATCAGTGTTCCCAGGATGGAAGGTGGAGAAGGTAGAAAATTGTCCTAGTGATTAAGAACACTGAGTCCTGGTTAAGGATAGTTCTCCAGAATGGATTCTGGTATATGGGGAAAGAGGAAATTAAGAAGCGGCCTTCAACTTGGCTCAGGTCCACAGGAAGACAGTTGACCCATAGTAATACTACTCCTTTATAGTCAGCAAGCACTGTCCAGATGATCACTGAGGTGAGTGGGAATAATTGCATTTGTTCCTGAGCCATCTTTTATACTTGGGAAGGACAAGGCCAGAGCTTATTGAACTCTAGTGGGTGGAGAGATTTGTGAACTCCCAAGGCCCACATCTCAGACTCTGAGGAACCTGGGGCTCATGGTCCCTATGATCCTCCCAGGTCATTTAGACACAGGTCAAAGTCCAAGAACAACTGACTAGACAATATGGAGTCCTGTGACGTGTCTATGGGACAGAAACACCACCTGTGTGGATAGAATTGCTACCAGGCTGATGGGAAAGCAAAAGAGCTCAGTCGGATGTCTTTTTAGGGCCTGCCAAGTGTTTTTAACCCTGGCTGCCTGTTAAAATCAGCTGGAGAGTTTGAAAAAATAAAAATATCTGACTCCCCTCCTAGAGATATTCTGTTTTCATTGGTCTAAGGTGGGCCCGCCCGTCGTACTGCTAAAACTCTGTAGGTGTCTAGTGTGCAGTCATGGCTGGTGATAGCCCTTGGCCCACGTGCCTGCCGTCATTATTATCATGGTTTTAGATGCCATCTTTGCTCGTAGCTAATGCTTGGAAAGTCTACTTGATAAACTGCCAACCTCACATTTTTAGATTGAGAATCAGATATTGGGAATCATAACCATGGTCTTCCCCTAGGCATTCTGGGAGAAGTTTCTATTGCGGTACAAATGAGGTATTTGTTAAAAGTTGATTTTGCCTACACAGAGTGCCATTCTTGCCTCCCCTGGCCCCACACATGACAGGAGGAGGGTGACTAATGCAAATGGACAACCTTCCATGGAGACTTGTCACAGGACTGAGAACATAAACCACTTTAAGAAGAGGGTGGCGGATGGTGATGACAGTTTTAGCTGTACTCATTTTGTTTCCATGGCCCTTTTACTAGAGGATTACTGCTTACCTATGTCTGTGTCTGAAAAACCTCACGAAGATGCAGTCAGGGAGCACGGCTCACACAGAGCTGCTGTTGACAGAAACAATCTTCAGGACTTTGTAGGCTGTTATTGTGCATTTTCATTCCCAAAGGCTCAGCCCTGGTGGAGACCTAAGAGAACAAAGGAAGCAGTGCTTGCCATGTGAGGCGAACGTGCTTCATGATCACAGAAGATGAGGGCTCAGCCAACATAGCCTGGAGCCTGCCAATTGCCTGATGGCTCCACTGGAAACTTATTGCTTTGTGCACTCGGCTGACCTCCTTCGACTTCCCTAAGGGCCACGCCTTCAGCATTCCCACTGAAGTGGACTCCCTTCCTTTACCGGCCTCAGAGTTGAGAGCAGAGGTTCAAGGTTGACCAAGTAGGAGGAGAAGAACACCCATGGTCACTCAGTGCTATGGAGGGCTGTTCTATAGGGTGGTGTGGACAGTTGGTCCTATGTTTGTCAAGCAGGAGAGGTTGCTCATGGCGAGCACCCTGCTTATACCGCCCCCTCTCTTCATATAGAGATCCTGTAGGGACGTTGTGGTTTCCATAAATGACAGGCGAGGAGGATAAGAGGGTGGAATGTGACTTTAACAGATCTTGAAAAAGTAAACTAAACATACTAACACACAAAATGCTTGTTCTTGTCCAGGACAGTCCTTCCTTCTGAGATGTTCTTGGTCTTTTCAGGCTGCCTAGAGGTAGAAGATGTACTGGCAAGGGAAGCTCTGGGGAATTCCAAGCTATGGCAGCTTTCCACTGGAACTTCATCTTACAGCTTATCTCCCCAGGACAGTGGTGGAAGCATAGGAAAGGCATCAAGGGCAGCCACTTCCTTCTCAGCTCTGCTGTTTCTACCTTCAGTGCCCTGGGAGACAGAGCTCTATCTCCATTTCAATTCTGTCCTCTCCCCTGGGAGAGTGTTATGGTTTCAACAGCCACTGCTAGGTGCTACCATTTCTCTTGTTTTCCAGGCCACTGATGAGAAGGATTTTATAAGATCCCAAAGATACTTCATGCTTCTTCCATTTGAACATGGCTAACAAGAATAGAAGAGGCTTAGAACTGGGACCAAGAGCTAAATACTAGAGTGGAGCAGATTTAGACTGGGTCTAGAAGTTTCAGTGACTGTAGTGGCTCATATGGAATACTCTCAGCCTGGTAAGGAAATCGTGCCCTATGCCACAAATACTTCAGTCAGAGGTAGATATTAGAATTAAATCATTCACTAAATATCAAGTACATTCTTTGTGCTGGGAACCCTGTGCTGGGCCCTAAGGTGATATCAGTGAAGGAGAACACCAGGATCCTTCTCATCTTGGAGTTGAGAGTGTAATGTGAGCCTCAGAGAATGTAAACATGAAGCAAATGCATCATGTAGGTTGGGAAAAGTGCCTGATGAAAACAAATAGGATATGGTGACAGAGAATATGATGGGGAGCTAATTTAGACAGGGTTGTCAAAGACCATTTGTCCAGGAGGTACAAACGTAGCTTTTTAACTACAGATTCTGGTTGCAAAATCCCAGATTTGAAACTAACCTTGAGAACTATTGAGTATAAATATGCATGGTTATAGATGCAGAGATGTATGGAACTGGAACAGAATTACATGGGGGTTAGAGGCAGAGTGTGGCCAGGACCCAGCAGCTCGGACTCCCAGTGTAGACATGTCTTTCCGTTGGACTTCACCTCTGAGTTCCCTCATGTAACTTAGGTTCTGAGACCTGATAGCCCTTTCCAATTCCTAGGTAGTAGAATTCAAAAAGTTGGAGAGGCATTTATAACACCTGGTTGTTGAGACAGTTAAATAAAATTCACCAATCTCCTTGTGGATTAAATTTTCCTGACTGATAAATTACATTGATTTCAAATCAGATGGATAGCAAATCATCTTGGCTTGCTATTCCATTGCTTCAGCAATGAAATTAGCTCATCTCCTGACTTGAAAGACAAAAATTGGTAGTGGACGCTTGAGAGAGGCTTATGGGAAGCATCCAGAGAGCTGGTAGCTTCTGCTAATAGTGAGCTTAGCACGCTTTGTTTCGCTCAGGCATTCCCCCTGAAGAGCACATTCCTGGAGAAGACAAGTTTTGGTTCCCAGCCCTTAGGTGTGGGTGTTTTTGTTGGAGCCTGTAGTCTTGTCTTCAGCAATGAACCCAGGCATGGAGACCTAGACACTACTGGAAGGGACTGGAAATGGAAGGATCTTTCTGGAGCAGCTGGAGTGGACAGGGCTCCCATCACCCAGGAGCCTCTGTCCTACTGCTGTCCACCATGTTCTAGAGTGAAGGGCAAGGGGCAAAGGTGGAGGCCTGCTGCTGTCCGAACTGAACCTCACTGAGGCTTTCCAACAGAGTAGTCTACTTTTTCCAACCTCAGGTCCTCTTTATTTGTCTAAGGTTCTCCCTGGAGCCGCATCCTCCATCACATGGCAAGTGCGGGGGCTGTGCTCAGATCAGGACTCAGCAGTGTTGGAGGCAAGCTGGCGCAGGGTGAGTTCTAGAGGCAGACTCAAGGATAGTTGATACACTGGGTGCATTTTACACAGAGAAGAGATGATGCCAGGGAAGGAGTTTGGTTTCAACACCAGAAGGACTGTCACATGGAACATTCAAGACATTCAGTGGGTGATCTTTGCGTCTGTGTTTTTCAGGCCTAGCTCAGGCCCAGCACTGTGGTCCAGGCACATAGGCCCTGATCAGGGTGCTGACAATCTAAGTGAATGAGAGCACTGAGGAACAATAAACAAGAGGAAAGTATGGTAATACTGGAGAGTGATAAGAATAATAAAGAAAAAAGATAATGTGATAGAAAGTTACAGATATGGGCTCCAGACTAGCAGTGCCTACATGAGAAATGTCAGATGAGAATGGAAGGGCATGAAGAATCCGCCACAAGGAGACATGAGTCAGGGAAAAATGAACAGGGCAAAGGTCCTCAGGCAGGAATTAGGTTGGGGTATTTGCGGACTGTCAGAGGGGTGAGGTACCCCTTCCTGTCTGAATCATTGGATAGGAAGTGTGAGTGGGTAGGTTCACATCAGTGCTTCAGTCGGGAGTACTGGGGAAGCCACCGGGAAGTGTTATGTGGGGAGCGAAGGCTTTTTATTTGTGTGCCTGGGGGAAGAATGACTTGTTGGTGGGCAGAGGGAGGGGCTTGTCATGGAAGACCAAAGAGCAAAGACGGTAGAGCCAGCTACTGTCTTTGACCTGGAGACATCACAGATGAAGAGAAGGGGGCCCATCAATGACATAGTTCTATAAACAATATGGATTCAGTATGTGGTTTATATATAATGTGGATTTAATTCAGGCAAATTAGAGCCAATTGTCCAATTGATGCAAGACATTTGTCAGTTTTGCACATTTCCATTTGAGAAGAAATAGAGTAGAAGGAGCATGGATCTGGTGTTTGTCAGACATGGATTGCAGCTAGGCCCTTTCACTCAAGAGGTGAATGACATGGGGAAGCTCAATCTCTGGACCTCTGTGAATCTCTGTGGAGGGGAGAGACCCAGATGGCCCTGCAGAGTGACTACAGCATGTGTTGGGCACACACTGTCCTTGTCCTGGGAGCTCACTACCACTTAGTTCCTTTTCCCCTTTGTTCCCTGCCCACAGGAAATGCTCAGACTTGGGGGAGTTCCCTGAAGCCCCTTCAGGGTTGGAGGGGCTGTGGAAAAGGTCTCCTAGGTGCGAAGTTAGACTTACAACTTTAAAGGTCCTTCTCTGTTTTAATGTGACATGATTCTGTGCATTAATTATATCTACATTTAGCCATTGATAAATGCATGAGGAAGAGAGAATTAAATGCTTGTTTTATGAAGCCTGTGGCAGAGTGTTCCTGGCACAGTAAGATCAGTGGTTGACAAAGTGCCATGCGGGTTGTGAATTATAGGGCACATGTCATGGAGAGTTCTTCCACGAGATGCATTTTATTAAATTATACAAATAATGCATGATAGGGAAGTTTCTTTGAGTTTTTCAAATCAGTTACTAATTTTTTTTGTCTTGTTTTTAAGATTTGGCCTTTAGAGATAAGGGTATCAAGTTTGGTTAAAAGTTATTAAGTCTTTTGAAAGGTGCTGTGAAACAGATAATTGGAAGAGTCAGTAGTAGTTGAGTTAACATACATGTCACCCCAGTACAATCAAGGAATTGTCTGCAGCTTGGAAAATCGCTGCTGTGAACAAAATACACCTAATTATTTGAAATGATAATTTTCAGATTTTGGATTTATGTAAAAACACAGGCAAATCCTGAAATTTTGTATAAATGGCCAGCCCTGTTTGTTCAATACCTGGGAATTCTAATGTCAGAGTGAACAGGAATCACTGATAATGGAAGGTGAAGAAAGCTGGAGATGTTTCTGGTTCAGCTTCTACTAGGGAGAAGTTCTGGCATGGACACATTTTCCAAAACTGTGGATAGGTTATATACCTTAGAAGTCAGAATTCTTGAGGTTATAGTACTCTCAAGTTTTGGGAATTCTGAAGTGTAATCTTGATTCTTTAAAATTAATAGAGGCTGAATGAATAGAGGCCCCAGCTTCTCTGTGACTCAGTTTCTCCCTCTGTGAAGTAGTGACAAGAACACTTGTTCCTTTTTACAATTCTTAAGGTTGTGGAAGGTTTTTAGAATAATAAAATAATTTGATATTCTTAAGTAAAATGTGCTCTAAAACTGTGCTTCTCTCCATGGAAATGAAAATTAGCTTGTTCATTTTTTCTTAGCTATACTGGGAGATAAAGTTAAAATAAAGGAGTTTTAAAAATAGTGCTGTTCAAGGGCATTCTAATTAGATTACTTCTTGTCTAACTTAAGGATGATTTTCATTAATTCTGATTTTCACAAGTTGGAGGCAACTTCTGCTGTGCGCTGGTCAGAAGTCACCTCTCACACTGCTCATGGATAAGTGGACAACTGATTATTAGAAGTGCTACACATAGTGATGAGCAGTGTTACGGTGTGGCCTCTTAAGGGAGTCCACACTACACACATTTAAGGTTAATGAAAGTCATGCACTTTGGTAAGGGTGTGCTTTATGTTTGCCTTACATGAAAAATGGTATTCCTCTCATCTTTTATTTCAGCAATTATAGTTAAACTATGAAATAAACTTGACAAACTAAATGTGTGCGTTTTGTTTTCTTAGACCTAGTATCTTTGCAGCTTGCAAAGAAATTTGAGATGATACAATTTCCTGAAAATCATGTGGCACGACCTCCAATTTTCTCTCCCTGCCATTAGCAACCTTGCAGCAGATTGAAGTGGAAACTAAAGAATGGAACCTTCTCTTTTCCCTGTACGCCCTTGGCCGTCATAAAGTCATATTTTATAGTTCCAGTGTATGACAGCTGAAGACATGTTCAGGGAGCTGAGGAGAGAGAAAAGCGAGTCTTGCTCTGACCTTTAGCTACCTTCCTTCAGGATTGATGGTAGAGCTCTATATCATGATTTATTCCCAGCAGTTAGTTGGGAACTCAGGAGCACATGTATTAAGAAAACGAAAAGATGGCACAAACGATTTGGGTTGTTAAGCACAACGAGAGGACAATTTCGAAGTCTCTGCTCAGTTGTGGTTCCTCCGGTTTTAATTCTCAGCCATAAGAAGGCCTCCGTGACTGACCAGAAGGATGGGACTCTGTCACTCACTCTGACACATTTGCTTCAGGTGGCGTTTGGCCACAAGCCGGTTCCTGCTGGAAGCTGGTGACCTAGGGCTCTGGGGACAAAGGAATTGGAGTTGGGTGACTGGAGTGCTCTGCTTTGTGATTTCCAGCCTGTTTGCCTCCCCTCCCTCACTCTCCTTGGCCTTCACCTGTCCACAGGCGGCCCTCACATACCCGCCTCGACTAGAGGCCGAGGATCCTGAGAGAAACTGTCCCTCCCCCGGGAGAAGCGCTCATGATGAGGCTCTGCAGCGGGCGTCTGGAGCACTCGGCTTAGCTGCAGAAATGCTAACTAACCACAAAATTCAATTACAGGGAGTTGATCCTTCTGCATTTAGAAAGACCCCTCACTTCAGGGCTGGGGGCCTGTGGGGCGCAAAGGCTCCGTAGAGTCCGTGTTTACACATTCCCACTGAGTGGAACCACACACAGAAAACAATCAGCAGCATTTCTTATGCCTCGTTATGCAACTTCACTTTGTGTTTGTGGCAGGATTTCTCTCCAGGTGTCTGACAGGAGAAGGTCACTCATTGTCCCAAGCCACAGCAGGAACAGAGAGACCGGGAGGCAAGGATGGGTCCGAGGCTGCTTGACACTCACGGCCGGCCGGGGCTTGGCTCTGCAGACGACTTCCTGCCGCCCAGGCTGCTCCAGGCGGGCGCTCCGTCCAGCGGGGCTGCCAGGGGGCCTGAAGCTGCTGATTACAAAGCCGCAGCTCATAGGTGAATAATTTTGTCTGGACTTCTAGCAAGGCCGGGAATGCCGCTCAGCAGCAAATGCAGGAAATTTTAAGAGATCAAGGGCGGCTGACGACAAAAATCCATTCTGGGATGTTTTTAACAAAACAAGGATTCAGCACTTCCTGGGGGTGAGGACCAAAATGGAACATGACTGGTAGCCAGCCTCACCTCTCCAATCTCTCACGTCTGTTTTGAGCCATGAGGAATGGTCTAAAAATAATGCCTGTGCTTTTGTTATTTATCCTTTCATGCTTTGGTCTTTTGAAAAACGTCTTTATATGGGTTGAGAGTTTCCTATCATTTGTATTTACAGGCGGCCAAGTGCCTACTCCCATTTCTGAGAACGAGGTGGCAGGTCTTCCCTGGGGGAAGCGTTCAGATGGGTTATACAGAGAGTGGTGGAAAAATTAGATGAGAAGGCCAGTCTTTTGGCGACTTAGGGGTGGCTTGCTCATCAGTTGCTCTGACTCTTCCTTAGACAGGAGAACACTCCCTCTTGTCTTCCCCAGGGCTGGGGTCCCTACTGGAATCCTCCCCTCCCCTCCGTTTAAAGCATACCTTGCCTGCCTGGCCTCAAGGAGTCAGGCCTGCCCTGTCCTTTGTGTCGGACCACTGCCCCCTCCTCTGACCTCTGAGGGCACTTATGAGGGTTGTGACCCCTCACGCCACCTTCAGGTCAGACTTCACATTCATCTGTCTCTCTGACGTGGTTGTAGGCCTCTGGGGACAGACACCTGACTGGTATATTTTCTCAAAAGCCCATTGTCCCTAATGGGACAGGAGGGCCTTCACATGGCCAGTAAGTCTGAATGCAAGTCGTTCTAGTCCTAATGCTAAAGATGACTCAGACCCAAATCACAAAAAAGACAACCGTCTGGCAGCTGGCTCATGGCCCCGACACAGTGAAGACCGTAGCTTATAATGTCTGTGTTCCCTGCATCACTGAGCCATCCACGCCCACCTCCTCGTTTCTCCTCCTTTTGGTTAACTCATCTGAGTTACAATAAGATACTGCAGAGAATTGTGCATAGGAACTGAGAAACCAAAAGGAAGCTCTCTGCCCATACTGGAAGACGTTCATAGTGTGAAATAATTATGATGAGCCAAATGTCCTCCTAGGAAGAGAGGAGTGCAAAGCTCTGGCTGAATGGGCACCCTGGTGGGATTTGGTTAAGATCTAGCACAGATTTAAGGACACTGATCACAGCCATGAGACATGAGACTGAGGACAATGCTACCCTCCTTGGGGGCAGTTCACACTGTACTCCACATGCCGGTTTTTTTTTGTTTTTGTTCTTTTTTCACGAAAATCACCTAGCCTGATGGATATAAAATAAGGGGCAAACTGGATGGATCACCTGCAGGGAAGGCTCTAGTCTCAGTCCCACTGCTCTAGCCTGCCTCAGAATATCAGCTCCTTGGCCCCTTGATACCTCCAGAGTCCTGGCCACCCCTCACCAGGTCTGGGGTGCATCCTGGTGGGTCAAATGCAGTCCTGTCCCTCAGATGTCTTGTGATCTAGTCTTGCTTTCTCTGTTGATCCTTGTGTGTCTAGTGGTCTGATGACTAATAGCTTCCAAAATGGGCACAAGGGAAATAGGAGTAATATTGCCTATTGAAGATGGAAGTAGAAAATTAGAAAAGAAGGAAATTTTGGAATGGGTTGGAGAGAAGATAAACATGCGGGGAGGTGACACCGTCCAGATAAAGACATGGGGGATTGGAGGTCCTGTGGGTGGTCGTGTGTGTGTGTGTGTGTGTGTGTGTGTGTGTGTGTGTGTATAAAACGGTGAAGGGACTAGGTCCCAGGTTCCCAACACCTTCGTGCCTAGAAGAGCCATTGCCAAGAACGGTGGAAACAGCGCAGAATAACAGAAGTAGCTCACTGGGAATCAGAGGTCGTTCTCAACTGCTTTATATTCCTGATTGCTTAATATGTCCTGAACAATTCATTAACCTCCCTCTGCCCTGATTTTGTCATACATAAGATGGTGGTTAATATGTAACCTCTCCAGCAATAAGAAAATTTAATGAGAAAAATCATGAAGAATGACAGCAAATGCCACAAAACACCTAGAAGTATTTTTAAGGAAAATTTACAATGAAGAAAATGACAAATCTTTACTGACATAAAATGTACATATAAAAATAATATATACATTTGAACAAATATTATATTCTCACATAAGAAAATGACTTGTGAAAATATTGTTCCCAAATTAATGCACAAATTTAATCATTTCAATATCCTCATGGCTATTTTAGAAACAGAAGAAATTCTGAGATTATTAATGTGAATATTTAAAATAAACCTCTGAATAAAAAGTAAGAATAGTTTAGTTTTATAATTATTAAACTCTGTTATAAAGATATAGATCTCAAAACAATTTATTTTTGTTTATGAATAGATGAATCAATGAAACAGAAAAATAACTCAAAGGTCTTGATACGTAGATAGAGATACAGATATACTGATATGTGAATGAATGAAGAGCTATATGGAACATAAAGCAACATAAATAAGTATAAAAGAAATGTATTATTCTACAAATCACATAAGAATAACCTTTTAGAAATTAGGGAGAAATAGTAATTAGTCTTAAAACAAAAACACTAAGTAAAGTTCAAAGTAATACAGAAGTTAAAATACAGAACAACCAAAGACAAAGGGAAAACTTCATCAAATATTTGGAAAAAATATCTGGCCTTCATCCTGTGGGTTCAGAAATTCATTTTTTTAAATTGTACCAGAGTTTATCAAACCCCTGAATGCTGCTTTGAGCTGTTCAAACTCATAAAACCAGAGTAGACCATTTAGTGACAACTTATTAATTTATAGGGGGACGAAAGCTATCCTTTGTCCCACAGGACAGCAGATAGTTAGTGTGGAATGAGAACAAGGAGAGGCTGAAACCTGGCCTAGAGTTTAATCTGCACCTGCTAGACCTTCTGGAAGTTAAGAATTGCAACACACAATCAGATAATCAGATGGTATCACATTCCTTTGTTTCCCCAGATACCGCTAAACCTGCTTGAGCACTCCTCCCCAGCGTTGGCAGGAAGGCTGTTGCGATGTTGGCTCACGCTTTGGATTTCTGGATCCTTCAAGAAGGCGGGAAACCGTGTGGTGAGTCCTCCATCTCTTTAGGTAGAGGGATCTGGTCCTTCAGCTCACGGGTGCCATAACCACAAGGCAACTCTGGGTCTAGGCCAGCAAGGGGATGCTCTGGGTACCCCTAGTTTGGCTAGCTTGGTGTGGTTTCAGAATTCCTCCCACCAGCTCCTAGAGGTGGTAAAGTGCTTTCGGTTCTTTCCAGGTTGAGCTTCCAAGGCCCTGTCTCCTGGGAGCATCTGGGCAGTGGAGGAACCTGTGACCATCACCTTTTTTTTTTTTTTTTTTTTTTTAAGACTCCTGTTGCCCCTTTCCAACTCTCAAGATGGGAAAGTGTCCATCCCAGTCTTTTTGTGCAGATGAGGGCCCATCTTTCTGGTCTGCTAGAAGAGGGAGACCTGGCATTGTCAGTTTATCCATAGGAGGGTGACCATGTAATTTATTTCCTGAAACAATACAGTTTGAGAGTGAAATGGAGGTGAGTGGGAGGTATTAATAAGGATGCTGAGAAAATGGGAGCAAACCAGGGTTATCCAGACCCCTCCCTTCCTTGTACGGTTTTGTATTTTCTGGGCTTGCCTGGCCAGCCCAGTGCTACTTCTGACTGTGACATACTTTAGCTACACTGATGCCATGAATACTGCTACATTCTTTCCTGCCTCCATCCCTTCAGGGTAACATCTCAAATTTCTGAACTCCCTCATTATGGAACGGTTATTATAGTAGGACTCTCAAAGGAAATCTTGTCTCCAAGTTCCTGAGGGCATCTCAGGATGGTTGTCCACCTAATTCCTCTTGCCTTCCCTTTTCCTCTCCCCTGCCCACCAGAGGGGATTTAGCTAAATAAAACAATCTGAAATTGTAGTATTATTTAAAATAATGCAGTAATAAAATCCCAGGAGCAATGCAAATGTTCCATAATAAGGGACTGTCCAAATAAAGTTGACAGTATCTAGATGATTGGCTAATATTTAGGAAGGTGATGATTTTGAAGAATTTGACAACACGGAAAATGCATATGCGATAATAATTATAATGCTATAATGGTTAGTGAAAATTTAAGAAGGAAGCTATAAAGTTGTACCACTTTGACTATAATTATGTGAAAATAACAACAAATATGTTAAAATGTCAGGATGGAAAACGATGCCAAAATGGCAACAATAGCTTTGTTTCACTTATGGAATTAGGAGTGATTTTTTTTCTCTCTTTCTCTATTCTACAATTTTTCTGGAATGTGGTTAATATAATGGAAACAATGTCCTCTCCCTCCCCTTCTGCAGGAATTAAATGAGGTAATTATTATGAAGTGCCTTTCCTTTGTTTCTTCCCTCTCCGTAACCCCATTGTATCCTTACGACCTTGTCCTGAAAGAGAGAATGGGGTTTGGGTGGATTCCCTTGTTGATAGGGGGTATTCTCAGGACAAGGCTTTCTCCCGTTTGCTCTCTTGTTGTCCAGCTATGTCAACCTTGAGTCGCAAGTGAAATGCTCTTGACAAGCCCACTGGACTTATCTTGGGGACCTCTTGCACCTGCGATGCGAAGGCTTCTATATCACTTCTGTAGAAACTTCAATCCTGTCAAAAAACAGCTTTGTTATATGAAGTTTTATTGGGAAAGGAAATGTCCTGAGAATTTTCTACAGTTCAGTGTGTTACGAAAGTTCACTCCTCCTCTCTGACACTCACTCAGATTTCTGGCCACCCCGGTGGTCCTGGCTCTCCACATGTTGAACTATGATTCCCTGTTCAGGTCCTGAATTCTGAATTTAGCTTCATCTGGATGGATGTTTTCCATGTCTTCAACTTTATTTTATTTTTTCTAAACCATTTGTGAAAAGGAAAGGGATTCTTCTTGAGGATGACACATTAATGAAGCCATCTCCAAATAAGACCCTCTCTCAAGACAGTCTTGGAAGAACCAATGAGTCCTTGGAGGAACCCTGGCACCGAGTCAAGGGGATGAGCCGGGGGGAGGCCAAGGTTTGGCTGTCAGGGGAACCCTGAACACTCCTCTCAGATTTCTCCCATGAGCCAACTAAACTCGAAAAACGGCCCTTAGACATATTTCCTACACCTTTTGGCAAATTGTGACCTCGCTAATGTAAAAGAGCCTTTGAAATCCATCCTGCTGTGTTTCAGCATGGCTTCTAAAGCAGACTATTGGGCTCATGACCATCAGTAGAGGCTGGTTCATTCTAACAAGAGTCCTAATTTAAAAAGTGAAGTACAGAGCTGTATGCACCCATAAGTATCATTCATATTAAAATGTATTAGTACATATATATTTACATGTGCATAGGATATTTCTGCTGAGATGAAATCAATAACCTAACTCCTCTGGTGTAAATAAGTGGAGGGCTGAAAAACAGGAGAAGAGACAGATATTTATGTGTATTTTAAAAAAATTTCTTTTGACTTTTGCATGTCTGTATTTATATCTATATCAGCATTCCTCTCTTACACATTTAATTTTTTCTAATAAATATATATATGTATATACATATATTTATATTTGCTAGAAAAAATTTAAGTGCACAATTGGTGGGAATGCTAAAGAGACTTTTTCATTTGGGTGAATTACCCCTTAGGACAATTTTCTTATTTTCATCTATCTGCATTAAAAGGGGAAATAATTTCCATCCCTATATCTTTGGCAAGCCCTCTAACCCTACTTTCTCAAATTGCTTCAGGCTGCTGCAAACACGGTCAAGGTTTGCTTTCTTTGCTTTTCAGCTCCTCACTCTCTTGGGAGCCACTTAAAAAATTTTCTGGCAAAGAACCCTCCCCACCCCTCCCTGCCTCACCAGCAAAAGGTGCAAGAAATCCAAAACATAAATACTGGAAAATGGATTTTTGATAAGAACTTAAGACATAATATTTATATAAACTTTAGCTCTTGCAAAGTGCCTCGAACAGTCTGGATATCGAACGATAAGGAGAATGCAGTTTTCAGCAGCAAAGTCAAGGTGATCTAAAAACGTTTACACATGGGCACAGGAATTAATAAGTGGATAGTGTAAGTTATGAATTGCTCCTCCACATTCAGGTGCAAGAAGCTCATATTTCTTTATTTTTCTAAATCAAATTACACCTGGCTCCGAGCGTGTATTCCCCTTACTAACAGAGTTAGCAAGAAACACAATACTGGCCATTCTTGGGACTCCCTTCCCTTCAGTTAGATTGCACAAGGATCCTGGGGCTCATGAGTCCAAGGAAATGGGGAAGCTGCTTGTTGGCCTGTATGTTCGATATAATTGTCCCTGCTGTGTTCCCTTTGCTGCATGATTGCCCTGTCACCTGGGCCACGGGGGCCTGGAAATGCTCCTCACACCACATCATTGGCCAGAAGATGTGTTCGCCACTCACTGGGCTCAGAAGCAGCAGAATATAATCTCCAGCGTCCCTGTAGCCTTGAAGGACTAGCTCCCCTACTCTGGGAACACCATCTTCCCTCTTTTTTTACTTACACCAAAAACACAATTTCTTTTGAGTAGCCAGTTTTCTGAAATAAAACCTAGTGTCTTCAAGGCTGCTATCCTGTCTTCTGAGGTTTGGGGCTTGGGTGTTGAAGTCTCAGGAAGACAGTGGCTGTTTCTCTGAGTAGCAATTTTCTCGGGCCCTAGGAAGTCAACAGCCACAGCAGCGCCTCCACCGAAATGCTTGTTTCCTCCCTGTCCACCTTCCGCTCCCCCCTTAGGCTCCCTTGAACCACACAACAGCAGCAGTAGGGCTCCTCTCCTGTTCCTCTAGGAGAGGGACGTGCAGGCTGTCTCTGCCTTAAACACTTTAGTTCCTCTTCAGTCCTGGGTCCCCGAGCTCCATCACTCAGGGCTGCCCAGGATGCCCAAGGTTCCTGGCACCTGTAAGTCGCCTGGGAACAGCAGGTTTTAGGGCTCACCCTTGGGCAGCAACACCCCTGTGTTCTTAGTCATCATGTGTGGTTTCTTCTGATCTAGGGAATGAGGTGCCTGCAGGATGTTTGCAAGCTCTCATTTGGGGTTTTGTCCTATCTGGCTCACCTGAGCGTTCGTAGTCTATAGAAAAGTGGTTCTCAAACTTTGGTTGTGTTAAGAAATTACCTACGTGGGGTACTTAAGGAATGCAGCATCTGAGCACTTGCGACAGTAGGCCATGTGATTAACTCTCATCTTTGATTCTAATGTGGCTGGCCCTTGGAAACATTTCTTATACTTCCAAAAGACAAGTTTATCTTCACGTTTACTCAAGAATCTCCAACCAGGCTTCCTGCTGAGCAGGGAGAACCGATGTGGGACTTGATCCCGGGTCTTCGGGATCATGACCTGAGCCGAAGGCAGTCGCTTAACCAACTGAGCCACCCAGGCGCCCATGCCAATACTCTTAAGTGAGTGGCATCACATTAAAACAGCTATTGTTTGACCTGCTTTTAAAACTCAGTGCTGTCTTGGGAACTTCTTTCTGGGTCAACAAATGGAGATTTGCACCATCATCGTACTGGTGCATTGTGGGTGTATGTATTCTTCCTTCCCTCACGTTCTGTGCACATGTGTTGTTTCCCACCCTCACCTCTGGGACACATGTGTTCCAGTCTATCTCCTTTTTCAACTATGGGAGGTACTCTGTTTCAGGCTTCTTTTTTCACAAATTAAAAATAATTACATTTGAAAATACCTACAAGTATTTACTTTTCTTCAAAGATGTAAACTACTGTTAAAGCAAATATTGGGATCTTTGAATTACCCATTAATATTGTCACTTAACATGAGGAAATAAGCATATGTAATTATCACTTACTGCTTGTCATGCCCCAATTTTTTATTCCATGTTCTAGAAGTTTTGGTCCTTTTTCCTATTGTAAATTATTAATATTTTTACATTGAGAGGGAATTCCTTTTAAGAATGGAAACTATAATTTCCTAGGTTATTTATATTTAATTATCTTTATATTTCCTTATGGTATACTTGAATAAGTAAACTGCACATGTTTCAAATGTAGACTTTGAAAAGTTTTGATATATGTCTGTGAAACCATCACACCAATTAAGATAACGAGTGTATCACTCACCCCTAAAAGTTTCCTTGTATTGTCTGATAATCTCTCCTTCTTGCACCTTCCTGGTCTCCTCTTCCGATTCATCTTTCCTGTCACTACAGACTAATTTGTATTTTCTAGATTTTATATAAATGGAGCCATTTAGTATGTAAGCTTTTTGCCTGGCTCCTTTCATAGTATAATTGTTTTGAGATTTGTTTATGTTTCCATGTGTATCAGTTAACTGCTATTTATTTCTGAATGTATTCCGTTGTAAAGATACATAGTTGACCCTTCAACAGTGCAGGTTTGAACTGCATAGGACCACTTATACGCAGATTTTTTTCCCAATAAATATAGTACAGTATTATAAATGTGTTCATTTTTTTCTCAATAGCATTTTCTTTTCTCTGTGATACAGTGTAAGAATACTCTGTATAAATAAAATATGTCTAATTGTTTATGTTGTTGGTAAGGCTTCTGGTCAAGAGTAGGCTATTAGTAGTTAAGTTTTTTGGGGAGTCAAAGTTATACATGGATTTCCGATTGCACAGAGGGTTGGTCTTTCTTACCCCCTTGTTGTCCAATGGTCCACTGCAACACAATTGTTTATTCATTCTCCTGTTGATGATATTTGGGGCTTTCTTGGTATTAGGCTGTTATAAATAAAGCCGCTAGGAACATTTTTGGTGAGTTTTGTATAGACATGAGCTTTTATTTTTCTTGGAAAGATAGCATGGGGCATGGTTGCATCATGTAGTAGGTGTAATGTTTTAAGAACTGCAAACCTTCCTAAAGCGTGGAGCACTGGGTGTGGGGAATGGGGAATGAATCTTGAAACACTGGAAAAAAAAAATTTAGTAACAATAAAAAAAAAAAAAAAAAAAAAGAACTGCAAACCTTGTGGGTATTAAGGAGGGCACGTATTGCATAGAGCACTGGGTGTGGTGCATAGGCAGTGAATCTTGGAACACTGAAAAAATACAATAAAATAAATTATTAAACACACACACACACACACAAAGGAAAAAAAAGAAACTGCGAAACTGCAAACCTATTATCCAGAGCAGTTGGCTGTTTTGCAATACCAACAGCAATATATGAGAATTTTAGTTGCTTGGTATCCTTGCCAACACTTGGTGTCTTTTTAATTTCAGAGATTCTAATAGATGCATAGGGGATCTCGTGATTTTATTTTTTATTTTCCAAATGAGTAATGATTTTAGGCATTTTTTCATGTGTTTGTTTACCATACACCTATTTTTTTTGGTAAGATATCTGTTAAAATGTTTTGCCCATTTTTGTTGGGTTCTTTGGTTTCTTACTGTTGAGTTTTGAGAAGTCTTTATGTATTTTG
>PITA01006922.1:0-95894 GCA_004023965.1 Spilogale gracilis | reverse complement strand
TGGATACCAGCCCTTTGTCTGTAGTGTCATTTGCAAATATCTTCTCCCATTCTGTGGGTTGCCTCTTTGTTTTGTTGATTGTTTCCTTTGCTGTACAGAAGCTTTTTATTTTGATGAAGTCCCAGAAGTTCATTTTCGCTTTTGTCTCCTTTGCCTTTGGAGATGTGTCCTGAAAGAAGTTGCTGTGGCCGATGTCAAAGAGGTTACTGCCTATGTTCTCTTCCAGGATTTTGATGGATTCCTGTCTCACGTTGAGGTCTTTCATCCATTTCGAGTTTGCCTTTGTGTGTGGTATAAGAGAATGGTCTAGTTTCATTTTTCTATATGTAGCTGTCCAATTTTCCCAGCACCATTTATTGAAGAGACTGTCCTTTCTCCACTGGATATTTTTTCCTGCTTTGTCAAAGATGATTTGACCATAGCTTTGTGGGTCCATATGTGGGCTCTCCACTCTGTTCCATTGGTCTATTTCTCTGTTTTTGTGCCAGTACCATGCTGTCTTGGTAATCACAGCTTTGTAATAAAGCCTGAAGTCAGGTAATGAGATGCCCCAAATTCACATGCCAGTGTCCATTTAAAAAGTTAATTGAAACACGTTCATTTGTTTATTTACTATCTGTGGTTGCTTTTGAGCTGCAGTGGCTGGCAGGCTCAAGTAGTTACAAAAGACTATATGGCCCACAGAGATATTTACTATTTGGTCCTTTACAGAAAACGTTTGATGATGTCTTCCCAACTCTGCTCCCCACATGCAACCACCAGCACATAATGGGCGTGAGGGGAAATGCAGGCGACATTTGGGAGGACTAAGGAAGAAAGAGCATCCCCAGAGACATCAAGGGCTCAGCAGAAGCTGGGATGCTCCAGGGGCTGATGAAAAGGGAATTGCCATTCTGGTGGAAGTCCAGAAGGAGAGGGAATGGGCTGAGCACAGTGTGTGGTACAACAGGGGCAGGGACAGTGAGGTAGTACAGATCAATGAAAAGACCAGAGTACAAGAGAACACAGGTGCTGGACATGGAGAGGGAGCTCCTCAAAGGGGCATAGCGAACGGCGGTCAAGGCCAAGGATGAAAGGCGTGTAGTTCTCAGCCTCAGGATTCCCTGCAGAGCCCAGTTGTAGTTGTTTTGAGACTGTAGCACGCTGAGTGGGTGTCCCAGTTGTTGAAATTGGCAGACTTTTCCTGGGGTTTCCAAACTGTATTCTCATCCCTTAGAAATCCTAAACTTGATGTATGTAGGGATGAAATGAACTCGTTCTTTGCACCTTTATCTAGAGCCGAAATCAGCTGCAGTCTTAAAGCGCTTTCTACATATGCAGATTCCCAGCCTCACTGGGAGAGCACCTGATTCAGTGGGAATCCATATTTTAACAAGCATCCTAGATGATTCGGATGTTTTGGTAAATACTGCTTCAGTGAATGACAGAACTCTGGAAGGAGCCAGTTGACGAGATCATGCCTCTAAAAGTAATCACTTATGTGGACAAAAGGTTGCTTTCTGGTTTTGGATGAAGTATAGGCCTTCAGGAAGAGGCAGTGGCATTGGAGAGGAATTGGTGGGCTCTATCTGCTAATACCAATGAAGCAGTAGTGGGGGAATGCCACAGTCATCTGGGAAGCTCAAGGAAAGGCATTACTAGGAGAGGGCATCAGAGCTGGGGACTGAAGCTAAGGGTTCTAATCCAGGAGATAGCACCAATGGCTACATGATGGCCAAAGAATAGAAATACCTGCTTCTCTCTAATGACATGAAGATCTCACGTGATACTTGATAGGCTCATGGTCACCATAGGCAGGTGGCAGATCTAAGATGTATTTGTGTTGTTTTCTGACCTTTCTTAAATTTGGCACCTACTCCCCACCATTACCATGGTCTTTTATGACTGTGAACTGTATATATATTTTTTCAGGTGCTAGATGGGGACTCAGTGGCAATTAAATTCTGATATTGGCCTCCCAAGAAATCTCTGACACCAGGGTAATATGCTTTGAAAGCTTATTTTTCACAAATTACAGAAATAAAAACATCAGGTAGCAGGAATACAAGGCATTGTCTCACATCAGTAATTATTTTGTGAGAATTATTGATGTGAGACAGTGCCTTGTATTTCCTAAAAAAGATGGGTAAGGAGAAGACGGATAGGATGGGAAAATAGTGCTTGTTTTAGTCTGCTTTGGAGCTACTATGGAAGACCAGTTGTCTTCTTTGCTTTCCTGTGTCTCCTGTCCGCTTAAGGAAACTATGCTGGAAGCAAGCACATTTGAGGCACAGCATGATACATCTGTCTTGTTTTGGCTTCTCATTGAGATGTTGGTTCAGCTTTTGCATGCAGCACCTTGCTGCCTTGTGACAAAAAAAAAAAAATTCCCAGGCTCTTTAAGCTTTTATGTAGGGTTGCTATTAGGAACTGAGTGCATTTAAACACTCTACAGCCCACCCAGGAATATAGGTCTGACCCTCCAGGATAGTAACTCAGGGAGTCAGATCCAAGAAAGGCTGACACTCCCTGCCCAGTTATTTTTAAACCCCAGAGGCCACTTCTGCATATGATATCACTTACATAACTTCTCTTTGCAAAGACCCCTCTGTGCCCCAACCCACCCTCCACACCCATCCTACCCCATAGCATCAGCGCAATGACACATGGGCTGCTCCACCCAGCTGTGAATTTGCCAACAGTTTAAGGATGTGGACATTGAGTAAATAAACACACAAAAATGAAATTGGCTTTTGTGCAACCAGCTTTCAGGAGTTACATTTTGTTCTTTTAGGCTTAAAATTTCAGTACAGTTGGATAAGAAAACAGCCCAAACTATATTACAAAGCTGATTAGGAATTTCCATCACCAGAAATAGCATTATGTTACTTTGGGATAAAAGATTTTTAAAGTATAGTGTAACTTCCATGTAAGAATATGACTATGAATCTAGAACAATCCTCCTGGTTTCTATATATTAGATTTATAAATGAGTTTATAATTAAAACTATATATTAAAACTCTTAAATTCTAATGGTAATGAGTGACCATCCACTCTATAAAAAGTGGACACTACCTGATAGGGTTTTGCTTTCAAGGAATCTGGCCTATTAAGTATGACATTAAATATTCATCTATTTAAAAAGCTGCAAATGTCAATGAAGGAACAAAGCTTTCAAATGCTAGGAACATTTCATTAAGAAAACAGCCTCAAACACTGATGGGACATGATAAAGTTGGGGACTCAGACAAGCTTCACCTGTTATTGATATTGTTTGTTGTTAAAAAAAATGCCAAAAGAGCAGGGAAACAACAATACGGTGTCCTGAATTGAAATTTCTCCTTTGAAATTGAAATTTGTTCTGAATTGAAATTTCTACTAGCTCAGTTCCATTGAAAAATAAAACTTATGTAACTAAATTAAGTGAACTTGTGGAAAATCATACTATGCTATACTGTACTATTACTATACTATACTACAGTACATACTATTATAGCCAGGCTAAGAGAGAAATACAATGGATCATCAGCATTTACAGTAACTTAAAGGGCCATTTTAGCAATTTCTTTTAATCTCCCTACCGCTAAGCATTTCAGGTAGGGATCCTTTTGGCTGCAGGTAACAGAACATCCAAATAATGGTAGTATAAAAAATAAGGTGGTTCCCATGTCTGCTGCTGCAGAAATAAACCATCCCCAAATTTAGTGGCTTAAAATAATATTTATTTTCCTCCTCAATCTGCAGTTTGGGAAGGACTTGGTAGAGGGCAACTTGTCTCTTCTCCTTGGCATTGGTTAGGGCAGCTTGAAGACTGGGGACTGGAATCATCTGAAGCCTGGGTCACTCACATGTTTGTCCTTGATGGGAGTAGTGAGAGAGCTGGAGCCTGGTACAGCTGGGGCTCCTCTGGCCTCTCTGTCTTTGTGTGGTCTTTTACATGGTTCTCCAGCACAGCAGCTTTGGTGTATGTAGACTGACTTCTGATTTGTCAACTCATGGCTTCCCAGTCACACATAAGACAGAAGAATAACAAGGAAGAAACTGTAACACCTTTTATGATCTAGCCTAGGAAGTCTAGAAGTCTATACAGAACACTGCATTCTGTTCGTTGGAAGCAATTCACGGAGACTCGCCTCTATTAAAGAGAAGGGGAATTAGGCCACATCTTCTGATGGGAGGAGTGTCAAAGAATGTAGCCATGTCTAAAACCACTACATAGGGATTTGCTTTTCACATATAGTATCTAGAGGGAAGCAATTCTGTATAATGTGGGGCTCCATGATATAATAAAAACGAAGGTTTATTCTACAATTCTCTACTATTTTTAGTACGTTGGTTTATTGTCTCAAAGTTGTCACTGGATGGCTGTTGGAGTCAAACATCATAACCATAGTCAAGACCAAAAGAAGTGGAAGTTGTAGTACCAGCAGCTTCTGGCCTCTTTTATCAGGAAATAAAAGATCCTTTTCAAAACCCTCCACTAAAGAATTCCACTTATGTTCCATTGGCCAGAACTCTATCAGAAGGCCTGTTTGCTTGCCTTGTTTCAGGGCAATATTTATCTTCTTCATTCTCCTTTGTAGTGGTAGACACGAGTAGATATCTAGAAATGGGTACTTGATGAGGCAAGCCATGCTTTTGCCCTAATAAACTTCCATATCAGCACATAAAATTATAAGTAGGAGGAGTTTCAAAGAGATTCTTTTCCTGCCTCAGCCAAAGCCAACAATGAAATGACGGAAATATGGTTAGCAGAGAGAAAATTCATCAGCTAATGAATGGAATCATTTTCAGCTATATATCTGCAGATAGAATCAAAAGCTAGATATTGAATTAAATGAATTGTTTATACAGTTGAAACAGGAAGCAGAATTGGGTCACCACAGAAACTTGCCAATAAGATAGGAGGACAAAGAAGGTAAGAGATCACTGACTTGTGATAAAATGTTAAAGATGCCTAGCAGATTACCTTGGATTCGGAGGCCCTGAGCCTAAAAGTAGTTTGGGGCAAGGTATAAAGGAACTGCTGGCTTTTAACTCTAACCCAAATTTTGTGTCTTACTTTATAGAACATGCCTTTTTTTTTTAAGGCTTCTATCATTCACTAGTGAATAGAAACAGGAAAAATGTCGAGTTGAGGGATTTTATTTAACCCACCTGCAACAATTATTTGAATTTAAGATTTAAAGCTACATAACACTTAGCTAAAGAAAAAAAATCAAACTCCTTTCTTTCCTTCCTGTAAACACAGAGCCCCCCAGAACTATTGTTTCATGGTATGATCTCAAACAAGTTAAAGAAATCACACTGCAGCAAGTATTTTCTGGAACCTTCACTCATACAAGCATTAGCACATGACCCCACCAACAGCTAAGATGGAAAAATGAGACAACTGAATTTACTGACACTGATACTGTAGAGAGCTCTTTCCCAGGTAAATTAACAGACATTCAAGAAAACACATATGCTTGAGGGAGAGCACTGACTATGAAGAAAGTATGTGCCCACAGTGAGAATCCCAGTAAATCCCAGGTTACAACTTGCAGTAAGTATAAAGAAATAAATGAGTAGTTAATTTTCAGAGAAAATGGAATGGGGAATAGGAATACTTTTCCTTTATAATGAAAGAATTTTAACATAAGCAAATTAAATAATTTCTCCAAAGTAATATGGTACATATCAAAGAGAAAAAAAAGTCCAGGCATTTGCAAGCATTCCCATTTATAGTTTAATGTGGGAGATAAAGTCACATAGATCCTTGTTCTAAGCAACTAATTTGATCTAACATGAAATAGACACTTCTTAAACAGAATCATAAAACATATGTATGGGACTTACCAGTGTCTTTTTATCATTTGTAAGCTAATAATCTCTTTGTAATATTTCTATCATCTGTAAAATTTAATTAAGAAGTAAAGAATAGGCTTACAGAGATCATGACCCCACATGCTTCTTACTTACATTTCAGATTATAATCGTATCGTGATGGCTTTCGATCCTCAAAGAGTAAAACAAAATAATATATTTGAACTTTTCCTTATAAAATATAGCAACTTAGAGACCTACTATAAGATATTTCAGATACCCTCAAACCATGTAACAAAATTCTAAAGTGCAGAAACTAATCATAAACTTACTCTGTAACTCTCAAAAGCAATTGCGAACAATTCTAGGCCCAGGATAAATGTTCAGTTCACAAAATTTCTTTGGATATTCAGCATCTCTCACAAATACATATATATTCCTTGTGTATGAGAATATTTTCAGATCAAATATTTTCCACACTAACTAGAAATTCCCATTGAATTGTAAGTGAAAAGGTGTATTAAATATTATTCAATTAGGTGACAATGTTAATAGCCCCATTAAATAGTCCCCATAAATGCTCTTTATTCTGCAAAGACTAACACAGATGTAAAATAGAGTTTGGCCACCCCCAGAACATATGTCTAAGACAACAAGCAAGCTGAGAGTAATTTGAAACATGAGCTGGCTGTCCTTTCCATACCTCCCTTTCAATGGTCAGTTCTGCCACAGATGATTTAACACTTTTCTATAACGTGTCCAACTTCCTTGGTGCTAAGTAATTTTTATGTGTGTTGGGGGGTGGGGCATGCCCTCACCTGCACACACACACACACACACACACACACACACACACACACACACAGGTTAGATCAACAAGCATTTATCAAGCGTCTGCTGCCAGGCTCCACGCTGGTATTATAGATAACAGTTGCAAAAGGTGCAGCCTTGGGAGTCCAGCCATCTAAATTCACACCTTCTCATCATTCACTAGTTATATAACCTCAGGCAAATTCCTCAGCCTCTAAATCCCTAGCTTTTTTATCTGCAAAATGGGGATACTAATAATACCTACCTTGTGGGAGTTTTGTGAATATTAAATACTTAATATACAGAGCCTGGCACCTACTGAATGCAACAACTTAACTATTATCATCACCACCACCACCACCATCATCATCATCATAGCATGATCCCTCAGTCTTTATCCCCCAGGAAACTAGGAGGAAAAGACACATAAACAGATTATTCCAACTGTGGTAAGTGGAACTCATAAGAGAGGCACTTATCTCAACTTGGAATTCAAGAAAGTTCCTTCAATTGCCCTACTGGGTATTTACCCCAAAGATACAGATGTAGTGAAAAGAAGGGCCATATGTACCCCGATGTTTGTAGCAGCAATGACCACAATCGCCAAACTGTGGAAAGAGCCAAGGTGCCCTTCAACAGATGAATGGATAAAGAAGATATGGCCCATATATACAATGGAATATTACGTCTCCATCAGAAAGGATGACTACCCAACTTTTGTAGCAACAGGGACTGGACTGGTAGAGATTATGCTGAGTGAAATAAACCAAGCAGAGAAAGTCAAGTTTCACATGATTTCACTTACTTGTGGAGCATAAGGAGTAATATGGAGGACAGTAGGAGAAGGAAAGGAAATGTAAATTGGGGCAAATAAGGGAAGGGGATGAAACATGAGAGACTTTGGACTCAGAAACAAACTGAGGGTCTTGGAGGAGAGGGGATGGGGGAATGGGTGAGCCTGGTGGTGGGTATTAAGGAGGGCACATATTACATGGGGCACTGGGTGTAGGGCATAAACAATGAATCCTGGAACACTGAAAAAATAAAATAATGTAATAAAAAATAAAAGGAATTTTGAAAACAAAGAACAAAAAAACAAAAACAAACAAACAAAAACCCCACAGTAATCAAAATATATTTAAATAAAAGAGAGCTATAAGGTATTAAGTGGGGAAAGCAGGTTAAGATCAAGCCCATCTCCACCTCCATCCATACTTCTGTCTGTCCATATGAACATAAACTTCTTTTTTTAAGGAATCCCCACATTGTTTGGGTGGGGGGGATGGGTAAGCTTGGTGGTAGGTATTGAGGGCATGTATTGCATGGAGCATTGGGTTTGGGACATAAACAATGAATTTTGGAAGACTGAAAAAAACAAAATAATGGAATAAGAGAAAAAAAAAAAAAGATTCCTGAGCTGAGAGTTGAAAGATGAGTAGATTTAGCGAGATAAGGAAATGTTCTAGAGGGAAGAGCTTGAGTGAAATCACAGGGAGCGTGTTGTATACAGGAGCTGGATATGGTTTGCTATTATTAGACATGAAGCTCAAAGTGAGAGTGGTGAAAATGAGGCTTATGAAGAAGATGAGGACCAGGTCATTGGAAGTTGTATGTACCATGTTAATATGACTATTGCATTCCGTAAACCAAATTTCCCAAGCCAAATTATATAAAGTACTGGGATTCATAGAGGTATTCCATGAGATGTTCCTTGGCATTTCCCAGAATAATAGCTTCACTCTGACTTAAGTCTGAAAACATCCTCACTTTTACCCCCTGTGAGTAATTCACAATACATACTTTAGTACATGGAAGGCTCTGAGAAGTCCTGCAATAAAGGGACCCTCTTTATCTCATGTTAGCCCAGTATATTTGAAATTGATTTTATTGTAGGGTGTCATTACAGAATGCTGGGAAAGGTTTTGCTGGGTGTTGGTATTGGTGGTGGTGGTGCTGTTTCAAGTAGGCTCCATGCACAAAGAGGAGTCCAATGTGGGGCTTGAACTCAGATCAAAACCTGAGCTGAGAACAAAAGTCAGACACTTAATAAACTGAGCCAGCCAGGTGCCTCTGCTACGTTTTAATAAAAGAATGAAATATATAGGTTAGCTTATTTGTAAAATGGCTCTAAGTACAGAGATGCATTTTAAGGGAGCACTACTGGAGAACATGAGTGAGGTGATGGTGACCCAGGATGGAGGAAATGGACAGATTCAAAAATATTCAGGAGATAAAATCTGTGAGCTTTACAAATGGAGTGGAGTGAAGGAGATAGCTGTGCAGAATGACCTAGAGTTCTGGCTTGAGCTAAAAGAATAATAGTGCCACTTCAAAAGGAATATAGAAAAACATGATTCAGACAAATGTGTGAGGGGTGGGTCAGATAAAGAACCCAGTTTTGAGACTTCTAAGTGAAACTATATGCAGTAATTAAGTCAACAAACCATTATTCAGCCCTAATTTAAACTAGGATCATCTGACAAACAATTCCCTGGTAGTCCTAGTCAAAATGTCACAGTTAATTTAAGATGGTATAAGGCATTATGCTAATTTTAACAACAAATTTACTAATTATAAGATCAGAATTTAGTCATATTTAAAAGAACTCAGGGTTTTCTCTTTTTAAAAATGCATTTATTTAAAAGAAGAGAAAGAACAGGGGAGGGGTAGAAGGAGAGAGAGGGAGAATCTCAAGCAGGCTCCATGCTCAGCAGGGCTGGGTCTCACAGCACTGAGATCATGAGCTGAGCCAAAATCAAGAGTCAGGTGCATAATCAGCTGAACCACGCAGGTGCCCCAAATCTCAGGATTTTCTTAATGCATTTCCAAATGTATCCCTACCTCAGGGCCTCTATACTTGTTGTTCCCTCTGCTTCCAGTTCTCTTCCACCTGACTCTTCCCCTGACTGGATTCTTCTCATTCAGGTCTCAGCTGAAAATGTTACCTCTCTAGGAAGGCCTTCTCTGACCACCTCATCTCCCTGTGATTCATTATCCCAAAACCCTGTGTTATTTCCTTCATATGTTTGTCATTCTCTAAAATTATCTTGCTTACTTAGTTATTCACTCATTATTCTTCAACTTCCCTTCTAGATTATAAGCTTCATGAGCGCAGGGACTGTGTCTGTCTTTTCCATTGCTCCCTCCCCATGTCCAGAACAATGTTTGGGGTAGAGTAGCTTCTTGATAAATTTTGTTTTTAATGAATGGATGAATTTTTTAAATAAACCAATAACATACAGTCTTGGACTTTTAGAATATGCCGAATTTTATGGCTCTGAAAACAAATAATATTCTTACCTAAAATCTCCAAGAGCAAAACAATTTTAGATTTAAATTAAAGCTAATTGCAGTATATTTGACTCAGAAATATCCAGATACACTTATTCCTACTAATTATCCCCTATCACAGGTAAATATTTTTGCTTACCACATACTCTTTAACCTAGTTATAGTAATAAAATAAAGAATCATACCCTTGATATAAGTTGCCAAGTGTCATGTTTTTAAATAAAACAAGCCCTCAGTATTTTGGAGGGGAGCCCAGCAGACTCACAGTTCAAAGCTTTCAGATCAATTTACATGTGGCAGCACTAGGGAAAGGCTATCCTACAGAGTGTTCCTATGGACAACATAGAAAGTCAGGAATTTTTTTCCTAAATTCTTCAGTTGCAATCCAGTGAAAATAAAACGTGCAGGAAAAATGTCCAAGGTAATCAATACAGCCCCTTTAAGGATCAGATGTTTTCAAAACCACAAGGAGAAGGGTATATTCTGGCCAGTTCTCTTTCTAGATGGTTTATTCAGCAATTTGGAGATTTTATGGGGTTATGCCAATATTTTCATTAGTAAATTCTTTGAATTGGAAGGAAAGGGGCAAGAGTCTTCCACCTCTGCCCTTCCTAGCGCCCCTACAGAGGCCTGCACCAGGGCAGGTAAAAAGGCTCGGTGCCTGGAACTTGCAAAGACATCATTGTACCATGGACAGTCCAGAGGGGGAAGAGGAAAGCCAGCGGGTCCCAGCAAAGGTCAGGGCACGTAGGAAACACAAGGCCCTCGGCAGCAGCAAGGAGCACTCCGAAAGTAAGGGCCACTCTCTTCCCTTGGGTCCTTTCATTTCCTTTGTTTTTCTCTTTCTTTAAGTGCAGTCCACAAAGTCCTGGGGACACATTCAGGGGATCTGTGAGATCAAAACTACTCTTACAGTAACGTTAAAGAATGATTGCCTTATTCACTATGTGGTTTTTACACTGATGGTGCAAAAGTAACAGTGAGTCACACTGCCAGCACATTAATACGTGCCAAAGCAGTGGCACCAAGCTGTATCTTTTGATCAGCATATTCTTCACTACCACCAACTCACAAGGGAGGGAGGGAAGAGTGAGAGAAAGAAAGAGAGCAAGCAAGCCAGTTTTACTTAAGGAAATCCCCAGTGAAGCATTAAAAATTGTTAGTTTCATTAATTCTCAATACTTTAGTATAGGTCCTTGTAAGATTCTGTGTAACAAACTAGGAAGTACACATAAAGTACTTCTACTGAAGTTGGACAGTCGTTGCCAAGAAAAATTCTTGAGTCACAAGGTGAACTAACCGTTTTATTTTTTCTTTTCATGAAACACAATGTTTATTTTTTTTAATATTTTATTTATTTATTTGACAGAGAGAAACAGAGCTAGAAAGAGAACACAAGTAGGGGAAGTGAAAGGGATAAGCAGGCTTCCTACCAAGCAGGGAGCCTGATGCGGGGCTCAATCCCAGGACTCGAGGATCATGACCTGAGCTGAAGGCAGATGCTTAATGACTGGGCCACCCCCAGGTGCCCCCATGAAACACTGTTTACTTTAAAGAACAGTTTGTTCAGAATTAGGCATTGGCAGGCATTTTCTTGAAAATGAACAAAGTGAGCCTGTCACTTCAAAAGAACCTATCTGGTAATATTTGTTGCCAAATAACCTTTAAGAAGCTCTCTCTTGTTGAGGTTTGGGGTGGTAACTACAACTATCGAAAAATGTTGTGAAGATATTCCTCCCTTTCCCAACTATCTATCTCTGTGATGCTAGATTTTCTTCATATACTCCCATAAAAATGACATACAACACATTGAATGTAAAGGCCAATATGAATCCAGCTGTCTTCTATTAAGTCAGACATTAAGAATATTTGTAAAGAATATCAAAGAATACTACACTCATTACTTTCCTTTGTTTAGAAAAAAAAATTATATAAAAAGATGCTATTTAGGGGCACCTGGGGTGGCTCAGTTAGTTGAGCATCTGACTCTTGATTTCAGCTCAGGTCGTGATCTCAGGGTTGATCAAGCCCCACGTCAGGCTCTGAGCTCATCACAATGTCTACTTGGGATTCTCTCTCTCCTCTCTCTTTGCCCCTCCCCCTGCACTCACACATGTATGCTCTAAATAAATAAATAAATAAATAAATAAATAAATAAATAAATAAATGCAATCTTTAAGAATTTTTTAAATGTTTTAAAAATGTTACTTGTGGGGTGCCTGGGTGGCTCAGTGGGTTAAAGCCTCTGCCTTCAGCTCAGGTCATGGTCTCAGGGTCCTGGGATTGAGGCCCACATCAGGCTCTCTGCTCAGCGGGGAGCCTGCTTCCTCCTCTCTCTCTGCCTGCCTCTCTGCCTACTTGTGATCTCTCTCTCTGTCAAATAAATAAAATCTTTTAAAAAATGTTACTTGTTATGTGTTTATTATTGTTTTCAAATGAACTAATATTTTTTAATGTCTCAGTTTTGACTTCTAGTGTGGTTAATATCCATAGCTATAACCCAAATAAAAACTCTTTGAGATGCTCAGTAATTTTTAAGAGTGCAAAAGAATTGCAAGACCAGAACCTAGTATAATAGATAGCTATAATAGAAATACATTTTAGAGCTACATAAAATAGAAAAAAATGTATGATAAAAAATATTTTCATTCTACCACAAAAGAGAGTTCTGTTATATAGTTAGAGTAAAACTTCAAGTAGTAGAGCGTGGGTTACTACCTAGCATGTTCTTAAAGAAACCAATGGCTTTTGAGAGTTAAAAAGCTGTCAGGGAGCTGTGGCAAGTGGGCTTATGACACAAGAAAGACCAGCAGTGACTGTACTGGAGAACAGGATAAGGCATAAGGGGATAAAATGCTGCAGAGTTTTATGGGTCTATCTAGGTGCAGAGATGTGAACAATGAGAAATGAACTCTGACACAAGATAACTTTTTAAATTTCAGTAAAATTAATATATAGTGTTGTATTAGTTTCAGGTATACAATATAATGATTCAGCAATTCTATACATTACTCAGTGCTCATTACAATAAGTGTACTCTTAATCCCCTTCACCTACTTCACCCATCTCCTGACCCACTTCCCCTGTGGTAACCACCAATTTGTTCTAAATAGTTAAGAACCTGGTTTTTTGTTCATTTGTCTCTTTTTTCCTTTGTTTCTTAACTTCCATATATGAGTGAAATCATATGGTATTTCTCTTATTTCACTTAGCATTATACCCTCTAGATCCCTCTATGTTATTACAAATGGCAAGATTTCATTCTTTTTTTCTGACTAATATTCTATTGTATGTATATACAACTTCTTCTTTATCCACTCATCTGCTAATGGACATGAGGGTTGTTTCCATATCTTGGCTACTATAAATACTGTTGCAATAAACACGCAAGTACTTATATCTTTTTGAATTAGTGTTTTTGTTTTCTTTGAGTAAATACCCAGTAGTAGAATTATGGATCATATGGTAATTCTATTTTTAATTCTTTGAGGAACCTCCGTACTGTTTTCCATAGTAGCTGCACCAGTTTGCTCCACCAACAGTGCAGAAGTGTTGTTCCTTTTTCCTCCATGTTTTTGCAAACACTTGTTTCTTATATTTTTGATTTTAGCCATTCTGATGGCTGTGAGGTGATATCTCATGTGGCTTTCATTTGAATTTCTCTGATGATTGTGATGAGCATCTTTTCATGTATCTGTTGGTCATCTGTGTGTCTTCTTCAAAAGTATGTCTCTTCATGTCCTCTGCCCATTTTTTAATTGGATTATTTGGTTTTTTGCTGTTGAGTTGTATAAGTTGTTTATATATTTTGGATATTAACCCTTTATCAGATATATTTGCAAATATCTTCTCCCATTCAGTGGATTGCCTTTTTATTTTGTTGATGGTTTCCTTCACTGTGCAAAAGTTTTTTATTTGGGTGTAGTCCCAATATTTAATTTTGTTTTTGTTTCTCTTGACAAAGGAGACATACCTAAAAAAAAAAAAAAATGTTTGTGTGGGTAATGTCAAAGAGATTACTGCCTATGTTTTCTTCTAGGAATTTTGTGGTTTCAGGTCTTTAATTCCTTTTGAGTTTATTTTTGTGTATAATGTAAGAAATTAGTCCAATTTCATTCTTTTTCATGTAGCTGTCCAGTTTTCCCAGCACCATTTGTTCAAGAGACTGTTTTCCATTGAATTCTTGCCCCTTGGTTGAAGATTAATTGACCATATACTTGTGGGTTCATTTCAACCCATAGAACTTGTGGGTTCTATTGATCTACATGTCTACTTTTATGCCAGTACCATACTGTTTGGATTACTATGGCTTTGCAGCAGACCTTGAAACCTGGGATCATGATACCTTCTGTTTTGTTGTTATTTTTCAAGATTGTTTTGGCTAACTGGGATATTTTGTGGTTCCAGACAAATTTTAGGATTCTTTATTCTAGTTCTGTGGAAAATGCTGTTGGTATTTTAATAGAGATTGCATTAAATCTGTAGATTGCTTTGTGTAGAATGGGCATTTTAAGAATATTTGTCCTTCCAGTCCATGAGCATTGAATATCTTTCCATTCATTTCTGTCATTTTCAATTTCTTTCATCAAGGTTTTATGGTTTTCAGAGTCTTTCACCTCCTTGGTTATGTTTATTTCTAGGTAGTTTATTATTTTTGGCACAATTATAAATGGGATTTTCTTAATTTCTGTTTCTGCTACTTTATTATTAATGTATAGAGAAGCAACAGGTTTCTGTATATTGATTTTGTATCCTGCAACTTTACTGAATTCCATTATCAGTTAGAGTAGGGGGGTTTTGGGGTAGAATCTAGGGTTTTCTTCTTTTTCTTTTTTCTTTTTTTTTTTTTTTTTACAAACCCTTGTGTCGAGGGCTGACTTTCAGTAGATCGCAGCAAGGGAGCTGCTCTACTACGTACAAAATCCCAAAAAATACACTTATACTGTAGTTTTGAGTTTTTTTAAGATTTTGTTTATTTATTTGACAGAGAGAGAGATCACAAGTAGGCAGAGAGGCAGGCAGAGAGAGAGGAGGAAGCAGGCTCCCTGCTGAGCAGAGAACCCGACATGGGCCTTAATCCCAGAACCCTGAGACAAAGGCAGAGGCTTTAACCGACTGAGCCACCCAGGCGCCCTAGGGTTTTCTATATATGGTATCATGTCATTTGCAAATAGTGAAAGTTTTGTGCTTTTAGCAATTTGGTTGTCTTTTCTTTTTCTTGTCAGACTGCTGTGGCTAGGACTTCTAGAACTATGTTGAATAAAAGTGAGAAAGAATGGATATCCTTGTCTTGTTCCTGATTTGAAAGGGAAAACTCAGTTTTTCACCATTGAGTACGACGTTAACTATGAGTTTATTATGTATGGCCTTTAGTATGTTGAGGTATGTTCCCACTAAACCTGCTTTGCTGAGATTTTTATCGTGAATGGATGTTGTACTTTGTCAGAATTTGCTGAGATTTTTATCATGAATGGATGCTGTACTGTGTCTATTGAAATGATCATATGGTTTTTATCCTTTCTTTTGTTGATGTGATGTATTATGTTGATTGGCTTGCAAATACTGAGTAATCCTTGCATCCCAGGAATAAACCCCACTTGATTATGGTAAATGATTTTTTTAATGTGTTGTTGGATTCAATTTGTTAATATTTTGTTGAGAATTTTTTCATTTATGCTCATCAGAGATGTTGAACTGTAGTTTCTTTTTTGATAGTGTTTTTATCTGGTTTTGGTATCAAGGCCTCATATTCTGGCCTCATATGATGAATTTGGAAGCTTTTCTTCCTCTTCTATTTTGGTAAATTCCCCTGTGAAGCCATCTGGTCCTGAACTTTTGTTTGTTGGGAGTTTTTTTGATTACTAATTTAATTTCATTGCTAACAATTGGTCTGTTCAAATTTTCGATTTTTTTCCTGATTCAGTTTTAGGAGATTATCTGTTTCTAAGAAATTCACCATTTCTTCTAGGTTGTCAAGTTTGGTGACATATAATTTTTCATAATATTCTTATAATCCTTTGTATTTCAGTGTTGTTATTTCTCCTCTTTCATTTCTGATTTTAATTAAGCCTTCTCTCTCCTTTTTTTTTTCTTTGATGAGTTTGGCTAAATATTTATCAATTTTGTTAATCTTTTCAAAGCACTAGGATCTGGTTATATTGATCCGTCCTATTGGTTTTTTAGCCTCTATTTCAGTTATTTCCGCTCTAATTTTTATTATTTCCTTCCTCCTACTGGTTTGGGGCTTTGTTTATTCTTCTTTTTCTAGATCACAAGATAACTTCTTAGGTTAACTTGTGTTTCTCCTTCTGTTTGCCCCTCTGAGCAATCCTTTCGTGTGAGTACTAGGCTCTGTGCTCCCTCATCTTGGTGAAAGTTTGAGGTTGGAATTACTGAGTTTTGTTTTTGAAAGCCTGAGGGCATTAAGAATTCAGTTAAATCTGAGGAGGAATATCCCCTGTCTAAAATGAAAGTCTCTCCTGCTTGGGGAGACATCAAGGTCTGGGGTCCCTATATCCTAATTTACTCCTTTCACTGCCCAAGGGACACAGCAGGACCTCAGAGAGATTGGCCATCAGTGCACCAAGAGGTGGAACATTAGCCAGACCTCCCTAACCCACAAGAACAGTTCCCATATTCCAAAGATGGCACAAAATCAGCAGAGACGAGGCCCTTAAAAGGACCACAGAAGGAGAGACAGTGGCATCTCAACAGTAACCTATGTGGCCAGGCAGCTATTGCCTTGAGATGTCTCAACTCTGCTTCAGTGTTTAGAACCTTGACACAGAGCCTCTAATGGGAAGCTCTAAAAATAAGTTTAGTTGCTCACCAGACCTTTGGAATGTGGGGAGAGAGTCAAATTTAACTACTGAGTTAAAAATAGAGAATTATTAATCTTATTTGGCAATAAAAAGAATGAAAAGTTGATAGATGCTATGACAAGGATGAACCTTAAAAACATTAGGCTAAATGAAAAGAGTCAGTCAAAGAAGGCTACATGTTGTATTATTCCATTTATAGGAAATGTCCAGAATAGGCAATCTACAGATGAGAAGTAGATCAGTGGTTGCTAAGGGAAAGAAGGGGTAACTATTAAACAGGAGGGTTTGGGGAGGGTGGTAATTAAAATGTTCTATAAATGATTATGGTGATAGTTGTACAACTCTATGAATATACCCAAAAAATGCTTAAGTTTATACTTTAAATGAGTGAAGTATATGGTATGTGAATTATAGCTCAACAAAGCTGCTACCAAAAATAGTAGAAAAATGTGATAACTCTTGCCCACTTGAGTTCTGTTCTGAGATTCATACCCATTTGTGTGTATGATGTTTTATAAAGTTATTTTATAAGGTTGTGTGAATCTAAGGTGATAACTTCTGAACCCACACACTGTACCAGCTCAGGAGCTAGTCAGCAAGCCAAGACACAAGCACTGGTGAAAGGTGCATCAGAGAACAGAACATGGGCTCCAGGGAACAGGTGGTCTAGGCAAGTAGCCTGCACCACCAAGGAACAACACATACCACCAGGGCACCGTCTTGGGGAACACCATAGATGTGAGAGGGCAGTCAACATCAAGGACATCTTGAGCAAGATGCATTCCCTCACTTCATGTAAGGGGTTGTTCACTGCAGTCCTGCCCCTGTGCATTATTGTAATGAGTAGTAGTCTGTAGTCCCAGAGAGATTGGAGAAATTATCCAAGGACCTATGGCAACCAAGCAGGGTCCTAAATAGTGATGATAATAATAATAAAAGTATGTAATTGATGTTGTTTATGTATAATAATATAAAATATAAATCAGCTAGGTTCTGTAATAGTAATAGCAAACATTATCTGCCAGGTCCTGTTATATGTACTTTTATTTGTAAATTTACTAAATCTTTACAACAATCTCTGAAACAGCTACTATCACTCTTCTCATTTTACAAATGAGAAAACTGGGCCAATAAAAGATGAAATCATTTGCCCAAGATCATTAGTAAGGGCAGAGCTGAGATTAAAACACAGGCAGCAGGTCCCAGGGCCCATCTGAACAACTAACTCTACCATTTACACTTAGGGTAGAAGCCCACTTATGACAGCTGCTACATGAGGACCAGCAGGAACCATGGTTGATGTTGAATCCTTTTCTACATTTAACTAAAGATCTTTAAATCTTTTCCATGGAAGAAGAATTGGTCCTGAAGCCTAGTCTGGGGATGAGCCTACAGATAGTGGTTAAGTGATACTCACTCTGCGGAGAAGCAAGATAGGGAGCCAGGTAACTGCTGACATGCATCATTATTTTTCCATTTTCACCATGATGCTGACGTCACTATTATTTTCTTTACTTACTGATGAGCAAACTGAGGCTTAAAGAATTTACACAATTTAGCTGAAGACCCAAAAACAATAGAACCAAGATTGGATCCCCCTTCTGATTCCAAGGTGAAATCCGTGAGCTGGCTTTTGGACATTGGCAGCAATATCAAGTATCAAACAGCAAGTGAATTGGGAAATAGGGTAGCAGAATGATTGCAAACGTGCTTGGTGGCCAGTTAACACCAGCCGTGCCAATTACCCTATGATCTTGAAAGGGCTACTTAACCTTTCTAAGACCTAACACCTTCATCATAAAACAGATTTGGTAGTAATAGTAATAATAATAATAGTCCTGGAGTTGCCATGGGAATTAAGTGAAACACTATGTGTGTATCTATTAGAGTGCAAACATATAGTAAGTACTCAATAAGTGGTAGTTGTTTTGAGCAGGCAATGATCTTATTGTACTGCTGAGTGAAGGCAAGCTCTGAGGCAGGCAGCCCAGATCTTTCTCCTGCCATTTTACCTCTTGACTTAGTGAACATCAGTGCTTAGAAGGCACATTAGAATTGATTGGATCTAGTTCTCTTTTAACAGATGAGAAAATTGACGGTTTGAGCAGCTGTATGAGTTGCCCAATATAGTAGCTAGTTTTACAGCTAGTTAGGAAGAGAGCAAAACCAGATCTTTTATTTGTAACTTAAAATTTTAAATAGCTGTTGGAAGGAGATAAAAAAGAAGAAAGCTTACAAAGAAATAAAACTGAAGCAACCTCAGGTCGCTCTTCAATCCAGGATGTAACTTAGCGGGAAAAGAAGGCCTGCCACACTTGAGAAGAGCCAGATGACTGATAATGCCCTGGCAGAGCTTCCCTCTCACTGTCAGCGTGCACACATGAAGGGACACTTCCCAGGAAGCAGACAGTATTGCTTTTAGATACTCATTCCATATTATCAGACCCCTGCACTGGGGTTTTGTCTGGACCAAACAAAGGAAACTGGACTTCGGCTGATACACAAGAGAAGTTAACAATAGGAAGGGAATCAGTATCTTGGAAAGCATATAGTAGGTATGTGATAAATCTTAGTAAAAGTATCAGAGGCAAAGAAAGAAAGAAAGAAAGAAAGAAAGAAAGAAAGAAAGAAAGAAAGAAAGAAAGAAAGACAAGGAAAGAAAGAAAGAAAGACGAAGGAAGGGAGGGAGGGAGGGAGGGAGGGAGAGAAAGAAAGAAGGAAAGAAGAAAGAAAGCCCTTTTATATCATTTGAGTGGGTTGCCATCACTTGCTAAAGACTAACTAAAAATTGAATAGAATTAACAAGCAGGTGTTAGATGAGGATGCACAATGTTCAAGGTGTATTGAACTGAACAGGTAACAAAGGGCTTTCAGAATGAGATTTGAGGAAAGCAAATGTGTATGTTTGCACACGTGCACATTTATTATTTAGCAGAAAGTACCTGTCTTCCCCCTTAGCAGTTAATTTAAGAGCTGCCCTCCAAAGCAAATTAAATTGTGTCCGCTGCTCTATTTACAAGTGTCGAGGGAGGTTCTTGGGCATGACGGGAGATGTGGTGGGAGTCTGACACTCCAAGGAGGTTAAGGATTAAGGAGCAGAGATTCCAAACTGAAATTGCCGGGTCCACCTGCTATGCGTTAATTATGCAACAATTACTGTCTGTTTAGAGTCACTGCTGCATCTTTTAAGAGAAAGAAGTACATTTGGGAAATATTTAACAAATCTACTCCCTAAAAAAGAAAAGGTCAGAATTTTGTAGGTTTTTTTAACACATGTATTTTAATTTATTAACTAATTTTTAACAAATAATGTATTATTTATTTCAGGGGTACAAGTCTGTATTCATCAGTCTTACACACGTCACAGCTCTCACCATAGCACATACCCTCCCCAGTTTCCATCACCCAGCCACCCCATCCCACCCACCCTATCCACTTCAGTAACACATATATAATTTTTTAAGATTTTATTTATTTATTTGACAGAAAGAAACACAGCTAGAGAGGGAACACAAGCAGGAGGAGTGAGAGAGGGAGAAGCAAGCTTCCCACAAAGCAAAGAGCCCGATGCGGGGCTCAGTCCTGGGACTCCGGGATCATGACCCGCGCCAAAGGCAGACGCTTAATGACTGAGCCACCCAGGCGCCCCAGCACATATATTATTAAAAGAAACTAAAAACAAGATGGGACTGGGGAGGGGGAGGGAGACAAACCATAACAGACTCTTAATCTCAGGAAACAAACTGCTGGTTGCTGGCAGATGGGAGGGAGGGATAGAGTGGTTGGGTGATGGACATTGGGGAGGGTATGTGCTATGGTAAGTGTTGTGAATTGTGTAAGACTGATGATTCACAGACCTGTACCCCTGAAGTAAATAATACATTATATGTTAATTAAAAAAAGAAATTAATGCTCTCATTTAATAAAAACACATTGAATGATTATCAGGCAAAGAGATCAGCCTAGACTTCAAACCACTGTCCTAGTCCTGTTTGTTATTTTTAAGCACCCAAGTTATGTTAATTCACAAATTGTTTTACATAGATTTGCATTTTGACTTAAAGAGACACACAGGCACAAATATGCAAAGGAAAAAGGCAGTTAATATTGCAGACTATTCCACTAACACCATCAGTTGTGACATCACACACTAATAAGATCAATCTAAAAGATCACAACTCTTCCTGGAGAATCTCCTAACAGGAGAACCACAAGTGTTATGGGAAAAAGGAATTGCCCCAAAATTGAAGTGAGAAAGCTGACACAAATTACAGATGATGCAGAATTCCAGTCTAAATATGCACTTGCTCTGATGAATGATGCACATGGATTCCCATGTGACTACCACTCCAGATGTTATCATTCATTGCCGGCTTGCTAGGGCTGCCAGTTCTCAAAGAGAAGACGCTGTCATTAGTTGTTCTGCTCAGGATGCAGCTGCCTTTTCTTGGGAAGACATCCTTGGGAAAGTCCAGCTTTTGTCCATTTTCTGGTCTTGGGATTTTGATGGTGCTTGTCCTTCTGTCTTCACAGAACATTTGCAAATTCACTAGCAACCCTCTCTAGCCTTCATCTCCCTCAACTTCTTTCACAGATGTGATTTTAGGTAGTGGCAACTCATAATGTTTGTTCAGGATCTCCTGGGTTAACAGGTGTTGCTGGAATTTTCTGTTATATTTATGTGTTTGTTTTTGTCTGTTTACAGCATTGTTTAACCCATTTCAGTCATTTAGGGGAACTTTAAACACATACCCACAATTTACAAGCACTGTTTTCAGAATGTTTTTCATTACTCTCTTCCATATTTTAAATTGTCTTGGCCACATAAATACACATAGAAGTAACTGGAATATAATTTCTATATGCCTCTGTTAGCCATGTTGGTGTACCTGTAAGAAAAATGTCAGTGTTCTCTTGCTCCTTAAGTAAATTAAGTAGGAAAGAAATAGCAGCTCTCCCTAAAGGGAAGATTGGAATTGGAGCCTTTGTTAACAGGATAAGATTTTACTTATCCATCCCCTTCTGGAGCCAATGCCTAAGCAACAAGAAACTCCCTCTATGTCAAGTTTCTGGGGGGTTACAAGGTATGACAAAGAACCAAGGGAGAGGGGCGCCTGGGTGGCTCAGTTGGTTAAAGCAGCAACTGCCTTCGGCTCAGGTCATGATCCTGGAGATCTGGGATCTAGTCCCACATTGGGTTCCCTGCTCAGCGGGAAGCCTGCTTCTCCCTCTCTCACTCCCCCTGCTTGTGTTCCCTCTCTGGCTGTGTTTCTCTCTGTCAAATAAATAAAATCTTAAAAAAAAAAAAAAAAGATCCAAGGGAGAAAATCCTTCTCTTTTGAGAAGGGTGGTCGTTTCAGAGAGAGGGGGCATGGGCAAAGGTCTGCAGGCCCTGAGAAGGGAGAATAAGAAAAGAAAATGGAATTGAGAAGAGAGGAACCAACAATTTAGAACTCCCTCTTCCCAAGGCCTCAATCCTTTGAGTCTTTTCTTCTATTGAGCACACAGCAGGGAAACTTAAGTTTAGACTGCTACTGCCTCTGTTCCTCCTACACTGCCTGGTTCTTTCTGAAACCTATCTGGTCCTAGGGCCAAAGTCTCAGGGTGAAAAAAACAATCCCCAGGTGCTGCTGAACACTGCACCTTTGCTGTAGTGATAAAGGCAGCCCAGGGGCCCCTAGTCCTCCAGACAGAGCTAACGAGATCAGTTTCTCCGTCTTTCTCAGCTGAGAAGCTCAGTAAATTAAGCACTTTGGTGATCCACAAAATATTGAATTCTTTCTGAATCTTCAAGAATTTTGTCTTTCCTTTACCAGAGCCCTTGCGATACTAATGTGCTGATTTTGAGAATTTCAAAATTTGTGAGGTTCCTCAGAGCCGTCATGGAATGGAGATTTTGTTTACCTACTGCTATTCTTTGAGGTTGTAGAATTTCTTTGTCCCAGGTTTACTTAAAAACTTCAGGAAATAAAAAGGCTACGGGAACTGTAAGAATTCCTCTGGGACAAATGATCATCCACAAAATGTTCATTTGGGTCACATAAAGAGAACACACTTAAAATATCTTTAACAGTGACCATACTAGATGTAAGATAAAGTACATAGAGCAAGACATTGGTTCTCAAATTTTAATGTCATTACCTGTGGGACTTATGAAATACAAAGTTCACAGGGTACCAACCCCTGAGATTCTGGAGTGGAGCACCCAAAATCTATAATAAACCCCACAGGTGGGCTTGTTGCAAGTGGTTCTAAACCAATTGTCGAAAGACATCAATTTCTCATAAGGTTTCAGTTTCCACCTTCTCCACTTAACTCGCCCAGCATTCTCCCATCCCACCAGTGCCTGCCATATTGCCAAATCCATGCTTCATTCAGTCATCATTTTGTTTGACCTGTTGACAGGATTTAACACAGTTGATCACTTCTTCCCCTTGAAATACTCTTCTCCTGATTCTAGGGCACTAATCTCTCTTGGTTCTCCTTCTTCCTTCCTAGGTACTCTTTCTCAATCTCACTTGCTGACCTTATTTTCTTCACTTTTAAACCTTGGAATGCCCCAGGATTTCAATCCAAGGCCTTTCCACTTCTAAGTCTACACTCACTTCTTCAGTGTTTTCATCCACTCCCCTGTTTCCACATACCATTAATGTTTGGAATTCACAAAGTTGTATTTGTAGTCCATTCTACTCTCCCGAGCTCCAGACTTAAATATCCAGTTGCCAACTCAGCATCTCCACTTAGTCTAATCAGCATATCTTAACATGTAAAAAAAAAAAAAAACCCTTATACTTCTCCTCTTAGAACGTGCTCCTCCATCAATATTTTTCAGCTTAATAAAGGGCAATTCTATTCTTCCAGTTGCTAAATCCAAAAACCTTGGAGTCACCACGGATTCCTCACTTTCTTTACAATTCACATCTAAACCATCAGCAAATCCTATCAGCTCTACTAGGAAATATATCCAAAGTCCAATCATTTCATGCCATTTCCAATCCCATCATCCTGGTCTATGCTATGATCATGACTCAACTGGATTAGTACTATAGCCTCCTAGCTGGTCCAATTGCTTTTACTCATGCCTGCTTCCCTGCTCTGTTCTCCACACAGCAACCAGACTGAACCTCTTAAAACACAAGTCAAGTCTTCTCACTCCTCCGCTCAGAAGCCTTCCCATCTTAAAGTAGAGTCCAAATTCCCCACAATGACCCACATAAAACTACATTATTTCATCCAGTGCTTTCTCTCTGGCCTCAGTTTGTGCAATTCCCCCCCTTTCCCTCAACCTATACACTAATTGTTTCCCCTGCCTAAAATGCTTTTCTTCTGGACAGTCACATGCGTGCTATCTCACTTCCTTAAATTTCTATTCAAATGCTATCTCATTAGAGAGGGATCCCTAAGTGTATAAGCAGTTTCTAAGATGTCCCCAGGGATCCCCACCTGCCAGTATTCATACCCTTATATAATCCCCAATACTTGAATTTAGTGACTTGCTTCTAGTGAATAGGATTAGACAGTGGTCATTACTGAGAGTAGGTTACAGAAAGACTGTGGCTTCCATCTTAAACATAGTCTTCCACTCTCTTGCCTGCTTACTCTGAGGGAGGCCAACTGCCATATTCTGAGCTACCATATAGAGAGGCCCACGTGGCAGAGACTTGAGGAATGCCTCCAGCCAGTCACCAGCAAGGAACGGAGATTCTCAGTATAACAGCCTGAAGGAACTGAATCTGACAACTGTTCCAGTCACAAACTGAATGCAGCTTCCTAAGAATCCTTGAAGCAGAGACACTAGCTAAGCCGTACCCAGGTTCCTGACCTACAAAAACTAAGATAAATGTTCATTGTTTTAAGCTATAATAGTTGGAGTAATTTGTTATTCATCAACATGTAAGTAATACAATGACCATCCTATATAAATCTATAAACTCCTCCTAGCCTTGCCTCCTCCTTACCCCCATTACTTTCTTGGTAGTGCTGATCTCCAAAGCTTCACATATTATATATTTGTTGGTTTGATTGCTTAGTTCTATTTCTACCCACTAAGATAAAATCTCCATTGAGGCAAGGTTTTGTTTACTGCTACATCCCCAACAGCTAAAATGTGCCTGGTACATAGTAGGCACTCAATAAATATTTGTTGAATGAATCAATGAGTGAGCAAGGGAAAGAGCTTTGTGAGGTGGTGAAAAACAACGTACAAGGTTGTGGTGAGCATAAATGAGCAAAATATGTAACACATCTGTTCCTTAGTAGGTACTGAGCAAAGAATGGTTCTCTCCCTCAAAGAAACTTTCATCAAATGACACTGTTGTGGACAGGTAAAATTGTAGAACTTTTTTCAAACTGGGATACTTATTCGCAGAATACCTTGCAAAGAAGGAGGTGATAGCTCCTTTAAATTAAGACATAAAACATCATCTCAGTGGCTCCTTCAGTTGTGGATCTCACCCAGCTTATCTATTTTATTCAGGATCTCTGAAAGCAAACAACACTCCACTTACGGAGGAGCCACACCTTTAGTTTTCTGTGTTGTTCTAGAATTCAGTCTTTCAGTCTTAAGGACTTTGAGTTTATCACAGAAGTTCTTTCAGACCTTTATGAGCTCTGAATTAGATTCTCACTTGGAGAGTCAGAGAAAAATCAAATAGTGCCTTCTGTCACGCTTATTGAATGGCCTCTTAAAACCCCACTGTCTTCATAACCACTGCCAGACAATAAGATAATCCTGAGAGCAATAGATGATTATTACCATTTCAAAGCCATTGTGCAGTTGCCTCTGAAATGAAATCATTGGGTTATATGATCTTCAGTTATTATGGACTTACGGCATTCTCCTGCAGGAAGCAGCGTAAGCGGATCATGTCTACAGAACAGGAATGTTTAAAACTTTAATATTGGCCAAGCAATGGAAGGAATTTCCCTAACAGGATTGAACTGAGGGTAAAAAGGAAGTCTGACAAGCAACTCTGCTGCACCAATGTTTCCTGAACCTTTCAGGAACTGTGTTTCTTCACTGTTTTATTCCAAATCTAGCATCGTGCCTGTTACATGAGAGGCGCTCAGAAAGCGTTTGTGGGTTCACGGGATGCACAGGCAAGTGAAAGAGTTATCAGGAGCCCCCAGTGAGTGTGTCCTTGTCTTAGAAACTGGCCCACCTGGATAGAGCACCTTAGGTGGTCAGGTTACTTCCTACCTGAATCAGCTGGTAGCCTCATTGGCCTTCGTGGTTAAATAGACTTGACTCTCAAATCCTGACCTACCCCTTCCTAAAAGTGTGACATTGGTCCTGTCACTTCATCTCTCTCAGGCTCTGTTGCCTTATCTATAAAATTAGCATAATAATATTTACCTCATAGGGTTATTAAAAGCATTAAATTAGCTAACATGTAAAATACCAAAACAGACACACCTAGGCAGCCAATACATAATTGTTAATTAAGCCTAGCCCTATCCTCTCTCATTATGAAGAAAAATATCCCACTTGACCAGTTCTATCTTAAGCAATTTTGTTTCTCAAGCCCCAGGTAGGTTGGCCCTTAGTAAGAAGAAACTTGTGCACTAGCAAAGTACTTCCATTATTATGTTTGCTAACTCCTTTTATTTAAATTTTCTTTTCTAATTACAAAGTACTCTCAAATACATCATTTCTTTGAATCTTACAACAACACTGAAAGGTATAAAGAATTGAATTACTTTCATAAGATCACACAGCAATGATAAAACAGGTTTCAGACTCAAGCCCAGAATCTTTTCATTGTACAGCCTCTAGCAAGTGGAGAGGCAGAAAAGCCAAAAAAAAATGGCCCAAATAAGGGGCGCCTGGGTGGCTCAGTTGGTTAAGCGACTGCCTTCAGCTCAGGTCATGATCCCATCGGGCTCCCTGCTCAGCAGGAAGCCTGCTTCTCCCTCTCTCACTCCCCCTGCTTGTGTTCCCTCTCTGGCTGTATTTCTCTCTGTCAAATAAATAAAATGTTTAAAAAAAAAAACAAAAACGGCCCAAATACATTTTTCAACCATAGTCTGCCTCAAACAGCATGAGTAACATCAGATACTGTACAGGCAACCCCTTCTGGAATCTCAAACCTATGTCTTTATAAATTGGTGGATCAGTGAGCATCTATGACCAACAGTAGAGCCTTTGAAAGGGTGGTGTCTTGTTGACTGTTTCCTTTGCCATGCAGAAGCTTTTTATCTTGATGCAATCCCAACAGTTCATTTTTACTTTTGTTTCCCTTGACTTTGGAGTGTGTCTAGCACAAAGTTGCTGTAACCGAGGTTGAAGAGGTTGCTGCCTGTGTTCTCCTCTAAGATGTTGATGGATTCCTGTCTCACATTTAGGTCTTTCATCCATTTTGAGTTTATCCTTGTGTATGGTGTAAGAAAATGGCCCAGTTACATTCTTCTGCCTGCGGCTGTCCAATTTTCCCAGCACCATTTATTGAAGAAACTGTCTTTTCTTTTGGATATTCTTTCCTGCTTTGTCGAAGATTAGTTGACTGTAAGAGTTGAGGGTCCATTTCTGGGTTCTCTGTTCTGTTCCATTGACCTATATGTCTGTTTTCATGCAAATACCTTACTGTCTTGATGATTACAGCTTTGTAGTATAGCTTGAAGTCGGCATTGTGATGCCACCAGCTTTGGTTTTCTTTTGAGAAAAGTAAGTCAATCAGAGAAAGACAGTTATTATACCATTTCATTCATATGTGCATATAAGAAACAGTGCAGAGGATCATAGGGGAAAGGAGGGAAAAGTGAATGGGAAGTTATCAGAGAGAGAAAAACCATGAGAGACTCTGAACTATAGGAAACAAACTGAGGGTTGCTGGAGGGGAGGTGCATGGGGAGATAGGGCAACCAGGTGATAGTATTAAGGAGGGCATGTGATGTGGTGAGTGCTGGGTGTTATATGCAACAGATAAATTATTGAACAGTACATCTGAAACTAATGGTGTATTATATGTTGGCTAATTAAATTTAAAGAATTAAAAAAAAAACACCTTAGGAAAAAAAGAAAGGATGATGTCAAGCTTTATGGTATTTGTTCTGAGTATAAGGTGGTGGGCATTTTTGGGTCACTCCCACCAATAGTTGGTATGGTGACAAATATCTTGAAACTGAGAGGCAGTTTCTTTGAGCACATCACAGTCTTGTTTCATTGGTCCTGCAAATCCACAGCCCTAAGACACCTGAGAAAGGAATATTCTCTAACCCCTTGCCACTTTGCTGCATAGCTAACTAGACCTAGGAAGGAAGAGTAAATTCACAATCACTGACTATGTTCTAAGTGCCAGGCATAAGTACTCTGGGTTCATGCTTGTAGGAAGTGGCAAGAACACGGAGGAGTCTTATGTCCCAGAGCCAAATGTGTTACACAATTTAGCAAGCCCATATGTATATTATCTCATTCAATTTAATCCTTAAAAGAGTCCCTACCTCCCTTAGTGGACAGGGTGGTACCTCCCCAACATCTAGTCCTTCTTACCTTGATAACCACTCTAATTTCTATTCAGGTGCCCACACCTCACTTGCCCTGCTGCTACAAGTGAGACAAGTGGATGGGACTTAAGCTGATCTGTATAAGCCTGTTCTCTGTTCACAGTTCACAGAAGACATGTGACCAAAATTGAGTCAGTAAGAAGTTTTCTGGGGATGTTGAAAAGATTCTTACTTGTGTACTCTTTCTTTTTTTTTTCCTTCCTTCCTTCCTTCTTTCTTTCCTTTTTTCTTTTCTTTTCTTTTCTCTTCTCTTTTTCTTTTCTTTCTCTCCTTGTTTCCTTCCTTCCTTCCTTCCTTCCTTCCTTCCTTCCTTTCCTCTTTACTTCCCTCCTTTCTCTCAGGCTCCTCCTAGAAGGTCTGGTAAGCTAATGTGAAGTCTGGAATTGCCATAGCTCTAGGGTGAAGCTGATTCCACAGAAGGCAGAGCCAAGGGATAGGAAGAAATTAATTCTTCGATGATGTCATTGAATACTGAACCAAACAACCCTAAAGTTTTCTCTATTTTTTAAATTTTCTGCTATGTGGGAGCCAAATATACCATTTATTTATTTATTTACCTAGTTTGAGTTGAATGTTCTACTACTTGTAACATATAATGTAAACACTTTGGTTAGGAGAAGGCTAGACTGTTGTAACAAAAGGACCCAACAGTAATGGAGTGCCTTAAATAAGTCAGAGTTCATTTCTCTCTCTTGTAACAGTGGGCAGGTATTCCAGGTGGGCAGGCAGCTGTGCCCCACATATTCATTTAGAGACCCAGGTTCTTTCCATGTTAGTGCTCTATTACCCCTGTGGTCTTGTCCTCATCTCCGTGGTCAAGCTTAGTGTGTTCTGGGTTCAAGGTTGTAGGGAAAGAGGATGGAGAGTCTTATGTCCCAGAGTCGAATGTGCCACACAACACTTCTCACATTCCACTGGCAGAGAATTAGTCCCTTGGCCACATCTAACAGCAAGGGAGATTTAGAATTATGTGAGTAGCCTTGTGTTCAGCTAATACGTGTCCATTACCAGAAAAGAAAACAAGAACGGATTTTGGTGGACTGCAAGTACTCTTAGCCACATTAACCATTATTGAACCCACTTTATAAAGGAGAAAAGTAAGGCTCAGAAAACTTGCCTAAAATCATATAACCAGAAAGTGACAAAGTCAGAATTTGAACCCAAACCTCCAATTCTTACTACTGTATTCTCCATAGGGTGGACTCTCTTGCTCATCCATCTATATAGTAATCTTACTCTCTACAGTTTCATCTCTTAGAATAACATCACCTACCATTTGCAACATACATGGCATAGGTTGCTAACCCCTGATCTTTTAGTGGCATGGTTTCCCACAAAGATAGCTAGCTTCCCCTGTAACTCCCAACCATGATTTTATTTTCTGTTCTCTAGAGGGATGGGTATTGAATCAAGGACTGAGGTGATTCTCCCCATATATGGCACGCAGAAAAAGAGGTCTATGTAGTGATAGCCAGCTGGAAAGGCGGTTACCTGACAACTGCAGGAGGAACCAAGAGACAAACTGAGATCAGAACAGAGATAGACAGATGCATGGCACCTGGAGGAGCAGGGGAAATGCACTAGATGGAGGATGTGTGGCCACGAAATAATGCAAGAGGCTTAAGGAAGAAATTGAGGTTACAGTCCATATTAGGTGAACATAGATCACTTTGGATTTAATCTTTCAGAGCACTCCTCTTATTAAAAATGTTTTTATTGACTAATTTGGATTGGTAGTACATTTCCAAAAAGAACAAAAGAGGTACAAAGTAAAAAAAGAAAAATTCTCTTTCCCACCCAATCCCCCAGGCACCCAAGTTCTCTCCACCACAGTCCTGCTTATTATCAGTTCCTTACATATCCTCCTAGTCATGTGTATATGACACACACACAAGAAAATACAGACATATCTAGTGTAAGTATTCTCTCTCTCCTCTTCTGTTACTCAATTTGCCGCACCTTAACTTTTGAATATCTGGGAAATCTTTCAATTTATGTACATAAAGAGTGTCTTCACTTTTTTTGGCAGTATCATATTCTGTTATATGGTTATGCTGTAATTCACTCAAAAAATCCCTTATTGATAGATGTCTGGATTGTTTTCAACATTTGATATTAAAGCAGTGCTACAATGTATAACCTTGTGAACTTGTTATTACCTACACACATGAATAAATCTGTAGGATAAATTTCTAGAACTGGCTTTGACTCATTAGAGAATATAAATATACATAATTTTCAAGGATACTTCCAAGTAACCTTTCATAAGGTTGTACCAACTTATTTTCCTGCCAGTCACCTATGAAAGCACCCATCTCCTCATACTGTCACCAAACAGCATGTTCATTTTTCTAGCATTGTCAATCTATTACATGAAAAATGAGTGTTAATATAAATTTAGCTTCTGTTTCTCTTATTATGAAGCTAGCTATCTTTTAATATCTTAAAGAAACATTTGTATTCCCTTTTTATGGACTTTTTTTGAGATTTTATTTATTTGTTGTCAGAGAGAGAGAGAACACAAACAAGGGGAGCAGCAGGCAGAGGGAGAAGCAGACTCTCCGCTGAGCAAGGAGCCCAATGTGGGGCTCTATCCCAAGATTTGGGATCCTAACCTGAGCTGAAGGCAGATGCTTAACTGAGTGAGCCACCCAGGCACCCCTGGACTTCATATTTATGCATTTTGTTATGCTCTTGGTCTTTATTGATTTGTGAGAAGTTTTTATATAGAATCAACTCCTCTCTTTAAATGAGTTGCAGATGTCTCCCCTTTTTATAATTGTCATTTGGCTTTGCTCATGACGGGTTTTACATTGCAGAAAAGCATTCCTTTTATTCACTCTCTGAAGGATCTCACTTACCTGGGAGGAGCTCCTTAAATAAGCCAGACTTTACTAAGCAGTTAGGAAAGGAACATGAACTTGGCAGAACTCTACTCTTGAAGATTTTCTCTCCTATTGGATCCCATCTTTAATTACTTCCTGATAATGACATTGTCAGAGAACTCATCCTACTGAATGAAATTAAAATGACTAACCATGACTTCCAGCAGTAACAAAGTGCAAAGGAAGCCAAGTTTCCTGCCCATTGGCTTACCAGCTAAATCAGAGAGGAAGGTAATGTTCTGAAAATCTCCAGAGAATGCTGTTGACAAAGCAGCTTTCATTCTTTCTGAACCTGCTTCCTCCACACAAGTCAGTTATAAAAGTCCTTCGATAAATGGGATCGGTCTGAAGGAAAAAAGCCCACGGATAGATTAGATGGATAGGAAAAGGAGCACATGAATACCAAGAGAAACCACACTTAACTGAGGGGCATTTCACGGCAGGAATGAAATTGCTTCTGCCACAGGCAGGCAAACAAATTTTCCCAGACAAGTAGAAGTCCAAACATCAGTCATCGTGGGGAATTGTGAGATCACGATACTATAGAGAGTGGGGATGCCCCTTTTCAAGGTCTAGGAAGGAATGTCAGCAGCATTTCTTGAATGCATTTCTTGAACGTCACCAAGAAAATGTGCTGAGGCAGCTTTGGGGAACATTCTGGTTCCTTCTGCATTTCTCAGTCTAATCCATGGTTGTAACTGAAAAACCCCCACCTTCAGCCTCAGCTGGTCAGAGTCTGACTCTGCCTTGCTGCATGTTTCCCCACCCCTCTAATGAGCAAGTAGCCAAAACTCTGGAATTGTACTACTGCCTCTCTCTGTGCTTGCCACTTCTTCCCAGGCCTCCCCTTTCTCCTCAGCCTAAAGCACTATTCTGTGTAACACCTGACAGGACAGCCCTTCCCAGGCCTGGGCCTCTGCCTGGCTTCCTGACGAGCACTCCAGTGCCTGCTCTTGCTGGAGCATTGCCCTGAACTTCGGCCTCCTTGGCAAGGGCATTGACAGTCCAGCTGGCCCTCAGCCACCATCCTGTTCCTCCCAGCAACGGGTCAGAGTACTGTTTCAACCCAGATGCCCTCCCTCCCCAAACTGGATCTTCCTGACCATTAGTTGAATTAGTGTTTCCATGATCCCTCGCTCAGTTTTGCCCCTGCTGTGCTCCCTGCCTTCTACTAGATGGGACCCCATGGATATCTGTACCAGGTAGATCAAGCCCAGTTTCACCATACACAAATACCAATTCAACCTGCTTTAAACAATAAGCACATTAATTATGTAACAAGAATTCTAGAGATGGGAAGATTCCAGGCTTGGTTAATTCCATGGTTCAAGGTGTCATTAAGAACCTAGAGTCTACCATCCCTACCATGTTGCCTATTCCTTTCATAAGATGGATACAGCAGCTCAAAGGAATGAGCGGCAGGCTGAAATTGGCTCTAGGGAGCCAATTGCTAAATTTGCCAGCCATTTGTTGAGCTATTGATAGCCTGAAATCAGCCATTATGAGGGAATTTATACCACAGAAACGGAAATAAGGAAACACTATAAATCAGGGCTTTTCATTTTTGGAGATCAAGTTAACACTGCATCACATCCTCACACAGTAATATCTAGAGGCAGAATGGGTCTAGTTCTCAAATACATCTTTTCTGTAAGGAAGCTTTTAGAAGCCTTACAGAAGGTCCTCCAACCCTGCCTCCTTAACCCAATTCTGTCACATGTCTATGTTTCAACCAAAGATTAGCAAATGAATAGGATTATCATACCTCCTCTGGTGGGGCACCTGATACCCTAAGAGAAATCAATACTCTCTTAGCTAGAAAAATAAGATGGGAGATGGCCTTTGGGAAGGCAGTCAGCAGGATTTGTCATAGACACACACACATCATCCATCTGTATCCATCTAGCAGATTGAGAGCTCATCTCTCTGCCTTGGCCCCTCACGGAGGTTCCAGCAGGTTTACAGAACATGTGGGATATGACAGCCTAAAATGTGTGCAAAACTACCTCACCAGAAGAGTAAAAAACAATAGCCATCACTGAGAATCAATTTTCCATTGGTTCTAGGCCTACTGTTTACCCAAGTGGTTCCAAAAAACCTCACTTCATTCAAGCACTATCAAAAGAATAAAAATCATCCTATTACCACTCAATAATGCTTTTACTATAAAGAAATTCATATTCAAAAAGATTAAATGCTAGCCAGGAAGAGAATTCCATTAATTTTTATGTTTTGCCATGCAATTTAAATTGCAGTTCACTCAAAATTAACTTTTCTCAATTCAGGCTTAATCTAATCCTGGTTTTCTCTCTGGCTTGAGTAGACTGTAAGTTTGAACTCACCCAAAACTTTTTTTGGGACTCTGTCCTTCCAAAAGCTTGTCTAAGTTTGCAAAATTTTCAAGGACATTGTGAAGTATCAGACTCCATGCTGTCTGACATCACTGTGGCTTTCATTGCCCCTAGGAAGGGACCTCAAGCGTGCTCTCTGTTAATTTTAAGGCAGTATCTGGATTGTCCATCTTTGCATCCCATCCAACTTCTTTTGCCTTTTCCCCTACATTAATGAAACAGAACAAAAACTTCAGACCACATACACCTATGTTTTTCATAAAGAGTTAGGCTTATATATATGAAACTTTTATACAAGCCTCTGTAGAGTATAAGAAGAAGCACAGAGCTCGGTCCTTAACTTCAATGAGCTGACAATCTGGTTGCAGAGGCTTATATAAGAAGCAAAGGAATACTATTGAAAAGCTATAGACATTTGGAAAAAGGAGAAATCATTCTGAACAGGTGGTTAGAAACTGTTTTCTTTATCAATGTTTTTCACTATGAGTATGTAATTTTCGAAGAGTAATACAATGAATTCCATATCTCTATCAGTTAGATATAACAATAGTTAATATTCTGCCATATTATCTAGCTCTCTCAATATTTTGCTATACATTTTAAAGGAAGTCACAGCCATTATTAACACTTCACCCTAACTCTTTCAGTGTACTCCTCTTTAAAAAGGACGTGGCTAAAAACCACAATACTTTTATCACATTTAAGAATATTGACAATAATTTTCTAATATCATCTAAAATCCAGTTAATATTAAAATTTTCCTAAATTATTCCCCCTAAATTTTTTTAATCCTCATGTTTATTTATCAAATTTCATTAGTGGAGTCTTCAACCAACTTTTAAAATAAAGGACAGTTTCATTATAGAGGAATATTTGGCAAACTCTAAGTGCAGAAAGCTTTCTCAAGATTTTTTAAAGGGGTAACACTGGTCAGCATTTGGTACATGAATATGATAACATCTACTGAAAATCTTCCCATACATAATGAAAACTTGGAAGTAATTTGTGTAGCTTGAAATATCTTCTTTTTAGAATGTTATACACAAAAAGGGCCTTATCAAGAACAGAAAAGTGCATTTTCTGTGTTCAGACTATAATTACAACACAACTGGCTTTTGATGTTACATTAAGTAAATTATACTTCAAGCTCCAGAATATGTGGGACATAAAATCTGATTAAAGTTTTATATGACAAAAATCCCAATAAATGTTTCTTCTAAGAAATGGCTTTTCAATATTCTGATTCAGTCTAGTCATCCAAGAAAAAGTAGCTTATTTTTGCAAATCAGGTTCACATGTTAGAGTTGGTAATTAGGTCTCCTTAGCTTATTTTAATCTGGAAGATATTTCCTTCTTATTTGAAAAAATGATACTTACCTCTGAAGACACCAGACCAAATGCCTTGTAAACAAGGCCAAATTCTAGATATGTCTGATTGTTATCTCAGTGTGTTGTTTAACTTGTTTTTCTAGCCTTGTTCTCTTGTTAAAGGCCTGATTAAATTTAGGTGGAATCCAAGTCCTGACCAGAAGCAGATGGCACACTCAAAGTGTTTAACTGAAGGGAGTTCAGTGAAGGAATTATTTACAGCCGAGTGGGCAGACTAAGGGAACAGCACTGGAGGGTGGAGCGTGCGGGGATCTCCACCCTGGGCTTCATGCAGCAGCAGAGGAGTGGAGCTCCCCTAAAGCACAACTGAAGCTGAAGCTTTGGAAGCAGGATCCACAGCAGGAACCACTCAAACTCTACCCATGCAGGAAGTGAGATGGTAGAGCATAAATACCCCAAATCTCTCTCTGTGTCCTCCATCAAATTTCTCCCAAAGCCTCCCCCATTGGCCAAATCTAATTAGAAGCCCAAATGGGAAGGAGATTGGCTGAAACACTGTGCAGAGGCGCATCTCCAGGGACACAGAGCAGAACGAAGAAAGGCATCAAGTGGACTTATAAGGGCAAATGGAAAACAACCAGCACACAGCTTAAACATTTTTGCCTAGAATGCTTCATAGACCATATAGTGAATTTCAGATCATGTCACATCAGGAGAAAAATGTGTTAGGTTATCTCACCATTAGCAAAGCTACATTTCACCGCTCGGTTAAAGTGTTAACGCCAGATCTCAACACTGAGATGTAAAAGGGTATTTTTACTTTAGATAAGCAAGTAATTCAAGGCAGACCCTTTGGCACCAGGGGAAGGTTCTTTTACCCTTACAGTTTTTCATGTAATCATCTTAGCATCCTTGATGATTGTGATCTGAATCAGTTATTTCACTGGAGTTTGTTCATTTTTCTAATTCTTTCTTTCTATATTTGGTTGAACCAGGTGAAATTTTGCAAATGAAAAATAGTTGAATATTAACAACTTCATCGAGTGCAAACTAAAACATTTGTTATCTAGTGTTCCGTGGGGAGTAAGTCTTTCTCTCCTCAACTAGGGAAAGATTGTGGTCCTTCCTGAAGAGATGAGGTGAGAGGAGCCTGGGTGGCTCAGTTGGTTAAGCGACTGCCTTCGGCTCAGGTCATGATCCTGGAGACCCGGGATGGAGTCCCACATCGGGCTCCCTGCTCGGCGGGAAGCCTGCTTCTCCTTCTCTCACTCCCCCTGCTTGTGTTCCCTCTCTGGCTGTGTTTCTCTCTGTCAAATAAATAAAATCTTTAAAAAAAAAGAAAAAGAGAGATGAGGTGAATGTTTAGTACCTTTCCTTTATATGCCAACTGTAAAAGTAAGAGTCACCACCAAAAGAGTAAAGCATCTGCTACTCCATTTTTCTTTTTCCTCTCCTCATCCTCCTTGTCCTCTATGCCCTCCTCATTATCCTTCTCTGTCTCCTCTTTTCTTTCTCTGCCTTTCTCCCCTTCTTTTCTCTCTTCATTTTTTCTTTTTAATGCCCATATTGGCTCAAATTCCGTTGAAGGGTGCTCCTTCAAGTTGACTCTTCAATAAGAATCTTGAAGGATGCCCTTTCTTTCTGAAATTATGGGATGTCCTAGGCTTACCTGGGCTATTTATGTTCCTCTGCCCCAGATCTCCAAAGAGCCTTGGCTCAGTTTAGTGGAAAATAACATGTGTGCAACATCTGTGTACTAGGTGTGCTACTGAGGAATTATTGCTTCTAAGTTTTTATAGTGGACAGAACCCCTATATGATACACATATATTCATATATCTCTTTCATTGGGATTTCATATTAACATTTATTAACTAGTCGGGAATGGTTATGTGGAGCAAAGATTTGAACTGGCTTTGGGAGGTATGTACAGTATCTTTTTTAAAAAATAAATTTTCTGTTATACAATTACATTTCCAAAGAAAAACATAACTTAAAAAATAAGAAAGAAAAGGGTGCCTGGGTGGTTCAGTCAGTTGAGCATCTGACTTTTGGTTTCGGAGCAGGTCATGATTTCATAGGTCATGAGATGGAGCTCTACCTCAGGCTCCACACGCAGCACATGTTGCACTTGAAGATTTTATCCCTCTCCCCCTCCCCCAACTTGTGCACTGCTCTCTCTCTCTCTCTCAAATAAATAAATCTTAAAAAAAATAAGAAAGAGAATAAATTTACCAATAATCACGCTCTTTTAACACAACCATTTTAAATATCTTCATATAAGTCTTTCACATAAGAGATGAAGGGGGCCAGGGATTCCAAAGAGGAGAGTGCAGTTCCTAATGCACATGTAGGACTTGAAACAGAAAGTTTATATAGGGAAATTACTCTTCTTTGGGCTTCTGTTCACACCATACTTCATGGGTACATAACCTTTCCCCAAACCCTGTCAAAAGCATACTCATCTTTCAGAACAGCTCACTAGCTTTCCCAGATACCTGCAGCCAGATGGAACCTTGCCATACCCACAGTGCATTTCTGTGGACCTGATAGCACTTTCTACTTGAAATCTTTTCGAGGTATTTGTGTACCTATGTTATCTCCTTATCTAGTTTGTAAATTCTTTGAAGTCAGGAGTTCTACCTGGTTGTCTCTTATTCTCAGAGCTCTTTGCTCAGCAGCTCATAAAAGGCTTTCAGTAAACATTTGTTACACTGAATTGAGTTGTAAAAACTAAAATTTGTCTAACAGGTTTGTACTGTATTGTGCAGACCTGCTATAACTGTTCTTTTCCCAGGGTGAAGAAAATATTCCCTTCACATGACCATCTTCCACCGTAGTTATTTACTTTTGAAACCTAGGGTTGATGTTATTTCTAATTGTGAAAATATTCTCAAGGTTACTTATTACAATCCTTTCAGTTGCCTAGTAATACTTCAGTTTACTTTTAAGACCCCTTTAAATGTTCATAGCAGCAATGGCCACAATTGCCAAACTGTGGAAAGAGCCAAGGTGCCCTTCAACAGATGAATGGATAAAGTACATATATATGTGGTGGTGTACATATACAATGGATGTGGTACATATATACAATGGAATACTACGCCTCCATCAGAAAGGATGAATATCCAACTTTTGTAGCAACATGGACTGAATTGGAAGAGATTATGCTGAGTGAAATAAGCCAAGTAGAGAAAGTCAAGTATCACATGGTTTCACTTACTTGTGGTGCAGAAGGGGTAATATAGAAGACAGTAGGAGAAGGAAAGTAAATGGGAAGTAGGGTAATTCAGAGAGAGAAACGAAACATGAGAGACTTTGGACACAGAAACAAACTGAGGGACTTGGAGGGGTGGGGGGATGGGAGAGCCTGGTGGTGGGTACTGAGGGCACCTATTGCATGGAGCACTGGGTGTGGGGCATGGGCAATGAATCTTGGAACACTGAAAAAATAAAATAAATTTAAAGTTAAAAAAAGGATTCCTTTAAACTTTCAAATAACAATTTTAAACACCTTTAAATAGAATATATTGGTTTTTAAACAGACATATAAAGTGCTCCACATTTTACATGTAAAAATGTTACTAGACTGAGAGGTATAAAAGACACTAGTGCTTCACAAAGAAAGTGACTGAATTGCCTTCTTAGTAAAAGACATCCTGCTGATATTGTTTAAACTTGCTATGAGGGGGGCCTGAGTGGCTCAGTCGTTAAGCATCTGCCTTTGGCTCAGGTCATGATCCTGGAGTCCCAGGATCAAGCCCCACATTGGGCTCCCTGCTCTGCGGGAAGCCTGCTTCTCCCTCTCACTCCCCCTGTTTGTGTTCCCTCTCTAGCTGTGTTTCTCTCTGTCAAATAAATAAAATCTTTAAAAAAAATAAAAATAAAATAAACTCGCTATGAGGAAGGTAGATGGATACATTATTTAAAGAGACCTGGAAGTCCCTTTCAGCTCTATGATTTTAACTGAGCTATATAAATTTACATAGTCCCACCTGTCTCATGACTAAACTAAGTTGATTGGACTCTAAACTTCAGTACTGGGGCACCTGGGTGGCTCAGAGGGTTAAGCCTCTGCCTTCGACTCAGGTCATGATCTCAAGGTCCTGGGATCCAGCCCCACATTGGGCTCTCTGCTCAGCAGGGAGCCTGCTTCCTCCTCTCTCTCTGCCTGCCTCTCTGCCTACCTGTGATCTCTCCCTGTGTCAAATAAATAAATAAAATCTTTTAAAAAATAAACTTCAGTATTGGTAAATAAATTTCAGTAATACTTGACAACACTGAAATCTGGCCTCCATTTTTTATCTATAAGATGAGAAAGTTTAATTGATTCATTGCTGTGGTCATGAAGCACTATAACATAAATCTTTTGGTAATCTATTATAGTTCGGGTACACACTTTCTTTGATATTTACTGAGAATAATTTTTTTGGATCCTAAATCTTCCTTATAGCTGAGAGATCTTTTTAAAGGACAAATTCAGCTCTACTGAATACTTTTGGTTTTCTAACAAAAACAGTGTAGTTTAAGAAAAGGAAAAGAGACAGATAGACATTGAAATACCACTAGACAAGGAATCAAATCCCAACTCTGCTATTTACAAGCTGTAAGACCTTGGGCAATTTACATACCTTCAGTATTTTAATCTAAAATTAAATAACAACTACCACCTCCTATCTATTAGGATGGCTACTATTACAAAAACAGAAAATAACAAGTGTTGGTAAAGACATTGAAAATTGGAACTCTTGGGCATGTTGGTGGGAATGTAAAATGGTTCAACAACTGTGGAACACAGTATAGCAATTCCTCAAAAATTTCCAAATAAAATTATCATATGACCCAACAATTCAACTTCTGAGTATATACAGAGAAGAACTGAAAACAGATGTCTAAGAGGTGTATTATACACATGTTCATAACAGCATTATTTATAATAACTAAAACTCAGAAACAACCCAAGTGTTAATTGATGCGATAATGGATAAGCAAAATGTGGTATATACATGCAATGGATTATTATTCAGCCATAAAAAGAAGGAAAATTCTGGCACATATTTACAACATGGATGAGGCTTGAGGTCATTATGCTAAATAAGCTAATCACAAGAAGACAAATACCATATGATTCCATTTATATGATGAATTTAGAGTAGTCAGTATCATGGAGACAGAAAATCGAAGGTGATTGCCAAGAGCTGGGGGACAATCAGTTTTGTAAGATGAAACAACTCAGAATTTCAGAAATAGGTGGTGGCAATTGCTGAAAATATGAATGTACTAAATACCACTAAACTGTACACTTAAGAAATGGTTACAGTAGCAAATTATATATTATGTGTGCAGTTTTAAAATGAGAAAATATTAAATAACAACTTCTATCTTGTGGTGTTATTGTAAAGGTCAATTAGATAACAAAATGAAAACGCCTGCATACCACCTGGCATGTTGTGGATGAACAAATGTTTATTGATATATCTCATAGTATAGTTTTGGTAGAAAGAGGTAGTTGGTTTTTCTGTTTCAAGATTGCTTTTGCTATTCAGGGTCTTCTTGGGTTCCATACAAAATTAAGATGTTTGTTGTAGCTGTGTGAAAAATGCTATTGGTATTTTGTTAGGGATTGCATTAAATATGTAGATTGCTTTGGGTAATATAGACTTTTGAACATTATTTTTTCTTCCAATCCATGAGCATGAATTTTTTCCATTTCTTTGTGTCATCTTCACTTTCTTTCATCAGTGTTTTGTAGTTTTCAGAATACAGATCTTTTACCTCTTTGGTTAGATTTATTCCTATGTGTCCTATGGGTTTTGGTGCAATTATAAATGGGATTGATTCCTCAGTTTCTCTTTCTGATGCTTCACTGGTATATAGAAATGCAACATATTTCTGTACATTGATTTTATATCCTATAATTTTATTGAATTCTTTAGTGGAGTCTTTCAAGTTTTCTATATACAGTATCGTGTCATCTGCAAATAGTGAAAGTTTGACTTCTTCTTTGCTGATTTGGATGCTTTTTATTTCTTTTTGTTGTCTGATTGTTGAGGCTAAGTAACAGTGCTGAGAGTGGACATCCCTGTCTTGTTTCTGATCATAGAGGAAAAGCTCTCAGTTTTCCCCATTGAGGATGATACTAGCTGTAGGTTTTTCATATGTGCCCTTTATTGTGTTCAGGTATGTTCCCTCTAATCCTACTTTGTTGAGCCTATTTATCATGAATGAATATTATACTTTGTCAAGTGCTTTTTCTGCATCTATTAAAAGGACCACATAATTCTTATCCTTTCTTTTACTAATGTGTATCAGGTTGATTGACTTGCAGATATTACTCAGCCATAAAAAAGAATGAAATCTTGCCATTTGCAAAAACATGGCTGAGCTAGAGAGTGTTATGCTAAGCAAAATAAGTTGGTCAGAGAAAGACAAATAGCATATGATTTCACTGATATGTGGAATTAAGAAAACAAGTGATCAGAGGGGAAAAAAGAGAGAGGCAAATCAAGAAACAGACTCTTAACTATGGAGAACAAACCGATGGTTAGCAGAGAGGAGGTGAGTGGGGGATGGGTGAAGTAGGCTATAGGAATGAAGCACCAGGTGTTGTATGTAAGTGTTGAATCACTAAATTGTAAACCTGAAACTAACATCACACTGTAGTTAACTGGAATTTAAATAAAAACTTAACAAAAGAATAAAAATAATATAAAAATTAAGAGGTGGTTGGAATTCCCTGGTCAGACTACCCATTGTGCTGATCCAGTTTCTTCATTGCCAGTGTCAGAAATCTACTCTGGCTAACTTAAGCAAAAAAAGGAAGGAAGGAAGGAAGGAAGGAAGGAAGGAAGGAAGGAAGGAAGGAAGGAAGGAAGGAAGGAAGGAGGGAGGGAGGGGGAGGGGGAGAGAGAGAGAAAGAAAGAAAGAAAGAAAGAAAGAAAGAAAGAAAGAAAGAAAGAAAGGAGAGAGAGAAAAGAGAGAGAAAGAAAGAGAGAGAGAGAGAAAGAAAGAAAGAAAGAAAGAAAGAAAGAAAGAAAGAAAGAAAGAAAGAAAGAAAAATACTAGAAGGATATGGGAGAGTTCACAAAATCAAAGGGAAGGCTGAAGACCAGGCCCTGCAGAGAGACAAAAAGAAAGACTACTTCAGGGTCTCTAAGGCAAGAATATTGCAATAGTCTAGACAAAGTGTTGCCATTGAAATAAGTGAGTTCCAGCTGTTTCCACACTCTTTGTATCCTGACCAAAACTCAGGCTCCCTGAGGAATACTCATTTAGGTTCACTCTGGTCTTACATCTTCCCCTTGACCAGGGGTGATCAGGGGTATCTTGGTTAACAGTTCGCACCAGAGTGCTACCAGTGAGAGAGAAGTCATTCCCCAAAAGAAAAATATTAATGTCATTGCCAAAAGACAGTGAATAGATTCAGGACTGACAAAATTAAAAAGTAAAAAATAAAAATTTCCACCAATCACTGACATTTTTGCATTTGTAGAAAGTAGGTGTTTGGTAGAGGGAAGTACTACATGGAAGAGCTTCTAGAACTCCCAAAAAGACCTAGCTGTTGGAAGCACAAAATTGCCATCAGAAGAATGGATATCCAGCCAAACATACCACCTAGTCTAGAAGGTTCTTCCCAGAACTAACAGCTATATCCTAATTGTGCTGCTTTATAGACTCTCCCTCTCCTTTATCGAATTCTGTGACACAAGCCTTATCCCCTTCTCCTGATTCCATTTGTCATTAAACTCTGTATCTTATTGGAGACTTAAACTCAAGTCTTTGCCTGTTTGGAATTTCTGGCGCCAACCTCAGTCTTCCAGATCTCTGTACTTGACATTTCCCTTTGATATTGTAGTTTAGTTCAATCAGGATGGTATCAATGTTACTTACCTCTCTATGCCTCAGTTTTCTTTTGTGAAAAATAACACCATTAGAAAGAAGGTCAGGGCAGAGATGACCAAAGAGTAAAGAAGCTGATGCTGAAAATTCTATTTGAGGAGGATAAAGCCCTTTGGACTACGTAATTTATGCTTCCAGTGAGAAACATTGGAACATTTTCACACTACAATTTATTACTGAGTTTAATGTAGTCTAACACAAGGCATCAGAGCTTATTATAAGACAAAAATTATCTCATCAATAACCTCATCATAAAGATCACAGCATGGACATTACCACAAACAAGTATAGAACTGATAAGTATCTAAGGATCTGATTTCTAGTTCAGTTTTGCCACAAATAAGTTAGGTTACCATGAAATATTTTTTTTACCTCTCTGAGCTTGCATTTATTTCCTATAAAATTAAGGAACTGAACAAGATTTGGCCTCTAATCTCTTCTTGCTTTCATATTCTTTGATTTCAAACAAGGTGTAGCCAGACCCTCAATAAAGGTAAGAAGGAAACTTCGAGCGAGGTGAAGGAACATAGAGTGGTCACGATTCTGTTTGAGATGCCATTGTCAGGGAAGACATCTCTGGAGAGGTGACATTTACAGAGACTGAAGGAAATGAGAGTGTCCACATGTTGATATCTAAGGTTAGAGGGGTCTAGGCAAGATCGTTCTTTTTTAGTGATGGTGTAGAGAGTGACAAGACCTCTCATCCGTCTCAAATTTCCCATCCCTATTGAGAGGAGACCATGAAGAGATAATGCCAGCCCAGGACAGATCCCAAGGAAGCTAGATGGGATACAGCAGGGGCTAGGGGCCCAAGACAAAGGGCAGGGTCTGGAAGTCATGCTTCAGAAGGTAGTAATGGTCAAATCCAGGTGAGCAAATCCACAATAGCTCATTAATTTAAAGGGATTGTTGAACAATAGAAGTCTGAGGCCTAAAGGAGTACGGAAAAGAGAGTGACTGAAGTTCTAGGAAGTCAAGTTGTGAAACAGAAATTGTCCTAGAATGATATTTTTTAAACTGAGAGTAATGACCTATGGCCCAATGGGTCATGATGAGCTTATTTTAAAAAGTAAATTAGAAGGTAATGGACTCACCAGAGTACATCACATAGAGGAAGGACAAGTGATTGTTCTGTGTAACATGTGTTTCTGTTATATACCTATATATGTTGAGTCACTTTATAATATTTACTTCTCACTATGGGTCATAGTCAAAAAAATTTGAAAGCCTGTGGCCTAGAAAAATTCCAGATATGGAGCACAGATACCAGTGGCAACTCTTCATTCAAAGATTTATGTGAGTAGACTAATTTAATTTGAAGAAGCCAAAACAGAACATAAAAAACACTGTTGATGGGAGTATAAGTATGAACAACCTTTACGAAAACGTTTTGTCAATATATCCCAATATGCTTTTTTTTGAGATTTTAAGTAATCTCTATACCCAATATGCGGCTCAAACTTAACAACCCCAAGATCAAGAGTTGCACATTCCACTGCCTGAGCCAGCCAGGCACCTCTATCCCAATATTCTTAAAGAGATCCCATTTCCACAAATCTATCCTGAAGTGACAACTCAAAATACACAGTTCTGTGCACTGAGATTTTCATCACAACATTATTTATAAAAGTAGAAAATCAGAAACACCTAAATATTCAACTTGAGGGAAATGGATAAATTATTGTATACACTGCATCAGATTTCTTAAATCGAGCTAACAGGAATGAGAATCATTTAAAAAGAAAAATAAAACAAAACCAAAATATGCAAATTATGATTGCACCCCTATTCAATGATTACTATGAGTTCACTTTCCCATCTACTGGCTTCCTCATTTCTTGGTCATCTGCTTCCTGACCTCCTTGCAGATTTATGATAGAGTGTCTTGGCCTCCCCTTATCACCTAATCTGTGGATTTGGGAAGTCTAGTTTTTGAACTCTCTGCTCATCATAGACTTCTGCTTCTTAAAGTAAAGAATTCTAGAATCTCTTTATTGGTAGCCTGTCCTTACTGTCTCCTGTCTCTTCTCTTCTCTTCTCTTCTCTTCTCTTCTCTTCTCTTCTCTTCTCTTCTCTTCTCTTCTCTTCTCTATAAGGGACAGGTCTTCCCAAAGGACCTGCCTCTCATTGAGTCCTTATCCATTAGAAAAGAAGGTCAGGAATGTGGTATATCCATATAATAGGTCATTGTTCAGCCACTAAAATTTATTTTCCTGAATAATAATGAGATGAGAAAATGTTTACAGTGTCATTATTTTGGGGTCAAATGTAAAGACCTAGGCCCAAAGGGAACCCCAGGGCTTAAGGAGAAGTGATTTGTCCCTACCAGGCCTTCTTTGCTAGTAAGCAATGTGTGAAAGCAAAGAGGGAAGAGGTACTTTCTTAACATAATAAAGTCAGTTTTATCCAGTGATGAAAATACAACCAAAAGTATAAAACTAAGATGCAGAATAGATGTGGGAAATATGAAAGGAAATTCATCCTGTAGACATAGAACTTGTTTGAATTTCAGACATACCAGGAGACAAAAAGAAGCCAGAAGGTGCTCTCCCACCTTCTCCAGCCAGAGCCCACCCCCTACCTACCTTCGATTTTGTAACCACCTACAAGAAGTACAACTTTGGCCCTGAAATGTTAGGTAGGAATGGTTTTTAAACTAAAAGAAACCTAAATGTCCTCCAGGGCACAGGAATAATGAATGAAATTGACCAAGGTAAGAAAAATGGGACTGTGGGGCAGGGATAGATGAAATAGGTATTCCTTCCCCACTAGGAGGGACAGTTGCTTCTTGGCTCCTTCAGCAGGTAGTCGCCTTGCAAGACACTGGGCCCAATGTCATCAGATCTTGATAGTCTTTCAAGAGATGCTAGAAATTTAAAATGTTTTTATATGAAAAATATTTTAAAACAATATACAGGCCAAACAGAACATGTCTGAAGGCCTAACACACTCACACTACACCGAAATGTAAATAGATGCTGTCCTTGGGTGATGGGATTTAGGATCGTTTTCGTTTTCATTTTTACATTTGGCTGCGTGTTCCAGAATTTTAACCAAGAACATAATAGGACTTTTGTAAACAGAGAAAAATTTTTACTTCTTTAAAAATTAATTACTGAACAGAACATTGAAATGACAAATGCCACAGGAATTTTCTCTGGGTGGATGTTTATTTGTGACTAAATTTTTATAATGGTTTCTGTCTCAAATTTGCGATACATCAAGAATAATGTCAGCCCAAGTACAGCAACATGCCAAGCCTCAGGTTTACTGATTCTAGGTTTGTGCTTATCCTCTTTAGCTATTGTTTCCAGATCAGGTGTTATGAAAACAAATAGTTTGTTTCAAAATATTATCATCATTTCTATTTAATTAAGTGTTAGGCCAGATTCTGTAATATACAAATCTGATTTGGAGTAGATGTTGGAAGAAAAGAGCAGATAATGCTTTCCTCAGAGTAATTATAGGGTAGTCTGTCATATTAGGTGGTTATGAGTAATAAATGAGTTAAAATTTGTAAAGCACTTAGATGGATGTCAGGCACAAAGCAGGTGTGAGATAAGGATTAGCCATCAATCTTTCTGACTATTACTAGCATTGTCATTATTACTGTCATCATCATCATCATCATTATTACTCAATAAGCAGCAGTTAAGAATGGCCATTTATTACTAGGGGGTGGGAGAGATGAGGGAGGGAGAGGGAAGAAAGGGATCTATGGGAAGGGAAGGAAAGGAAAGAAAAAGATAGAAAAGGCATTTCTAATCTATTTCTTAACTGGGAAGACAGAAACTGGGAACTGGAAGAACTGAGAACATAAGTCTGGAAAGTCATGGTGGAGGTGGAGGCCCGGGGCAAGGACAGAGCTGGTTAGATCCAGCAAGTCCCAGGTATCTAGCCCCATTATGGATCATGAAATTAATTTTGCAAGTGACAATCAGTTTTTTTTGATGAAAGAGAATGGAACAAAGCATCATAGTTCAAGTAGTGAGGACAAGTATTGTTTACTGAAAATTTATTTTTTGTTTTATATAGATGTATGTATGGCAGTCAAAAACTTTTCAAAGCCTTTTACTAGACCAAGATGAAGCATTAGCCTTCTCTGCATTCTACCCCTTCTTCCAAAGGGTGTGTGTGTGTGTGTGTGTGTGTGTATGTGCGTGTGTGTGTGTGGTGGTTGGGTGTGTGTGTGTGTGTGTGAGAGAGAGAGAGAGAGAGTGCTTGAACACATGCACATATAATTACCCTGAAAGAATTTCAGAATAAAACATTTTGAGAGAAACAAATCCCCACCTAAATGGCATGCCTAAGTCTAAAGATATTTATTTCAAGGGCAAACTTTTAAATACTAATAAGTTTTTTGTTTTTTGTTTTTTGTCTTTTCTTTTAAGATTTTATTTGTCAGAGAGAGAGAGACTGAGCACAAGCTAGGGGAATGGCAGGCAGAGGGAGAAGCAGGCTCCCTGCTGATCAAGGAGCCCAAGACAGGGCAGACAGAGCCCTTTCCCAGGACTCTGGGATCATGACCTGAGCTGAAGGCAGATGCTTAACCCAGTGAGCCACTCAGACATCCCTAAAAAGTAGTGTTCATTGAGACTTTACTGTATGCCAGGCACTGGACCAAATACTCCACATTAATCCTTCCAACAACCCTGGGAGATGAAAACAAACACCAACAATATTAAGAAACCCCTAGATCAACAAACATTTCAGATTTACAATCTACAGAGGACAGATGACCCTCCTTCCTATCTTCTCTCTCTTTCTCCTTCTCTCTGTCCTAGTTTCATATCTCAGGAAGGGGACAGAAGAATGGCAAAAAAAGAAGGAGAAAGAAAAGCTGCTGAAATAGAACAGATGGGAGCAAGTAGAGGAGGAGGGAAGAAGGTGATAAAAGGGAAAAGGAGAGGAATATTGAACACAGTTGATGTCGTACCATATGTCTCTAATAAATTATCATTCTGCATGTAGAATCTTCCAAGGAGCTCTATAAGGGGACTCCATGGTTAGGGAGGGGTTGAGAAGGGGAGAGGGGAACAGCTTGCCAAAACAACTCCTGCTCCCTCATTCCACTCAAGGTCTGCCTTGTCTACACACATGCATCTGATTTGGCATGAAAACCCACCACAGACAGACTGCTTCTGTGCAAACCAGTACTGAGGTAGTGATATCAGCGTCTTGTGCAAGGGGAGCCTGGAGTCATGTGTTTCCCCTCTCATGGGAGCCCTCCATATCTATTTGATTTCTGTGAGGCATGCCAGCAGGCTTTGGCTCCACGTTAATGACTTTCTTCCTTTTGAATTCCTGTGAGATGTTATTCCTTTTGGTTTCCAGGAGTTGTGTGTTGTGGTGATTTCAGCCCAGTGACACTTTTGCTGTGATAAAAAGTAATGATGAGGAAGGCCTGCTGTGTATCATCTAATGCTGTTACCCAACACAACTACTAATGCTGGCTCGCAGAGGGTCCAAAGGCTAGGTTCTATTCCCAGGGTCCTGGTCATGGGCCTTTACTGACTAATAAACTGAGAACTCCAAACCATGTGCCATTCACACATACTCCCTACCTGGAAACAAACCCCTCTGACCAGAGCCAAGAGGACCAACACGTTGGGAGAAACAAAAATATTGCAATTAGTGACCTAACTCTCACTCCCTAACTATGACACAACAGACCACCAGTTACTAAACAACTTTATTGCTAGATATTCTTCACCAGTATTTTTGCCAATGCTGTCATGTCAGTGTTTCAAACCAGGGTTTTGTTTGTTTTGCCAGCCTCTACAACTCTCAACCCCTGCTCATGAGTGCGTGTGCACACACACGCGTGCGCAACACCCTTCCTTCACTGATGTAACAAGCTGGGATAGGAAAACATTTGCTTAAACTGATAATGAGTTTATCAAAATTTCTACTTTGCCAAGAATAACAGATTTAAGACAATATTACCTATACAAGCCTAGAAAATCAATTTTTAATCTTCCTGACCCCAAAGAAATCACAAAAGTATCCCCTTGGGTGCCTGGGTGGTTCAGTTGGTTAAGTGACTGCCTTTGGCTCTGGTCATGATTCTGGAGCCCTGGGATCAAGTCCCACATCAGGCTCCCTGCCCAGTAGGGAGTCTGCTTCTCCCTCTGGCCCTCCCCCTCTCATACTCTCCCTCTCCCTCTCTCTTTTTGTCTCTCAAATAAATAAATAAAATCTTAAGGGAAAAAAGTATCCCCTTTTGCTCTTGTATCTCCCAACTGTTTGATCTGTGTCAATGACACTCTAAATATAGGACCATTTAGTGACTCAGGCCATGCAGAAGAACCAGAAAATTTCAGGCTGGGGCACCAAACCCTCATTCCTGATCCAGTCTTTGAAAACACCCTGTAACATCTCAAAATATAATGAGGGCAGTAGCAAAAAAAGTCCTCGGCTCAAAATTAATTTTAATCTACTCTGGTTCAATGCATTTTAGCACTTTGTTGAGACAGATGAAGATATTGTTACAAAATCAAAAAGCACGTGATTCTCTAATCTCATTTTTGTTGCCAAGTTCCAGCTGACCTACTTTTAAGTTGCCCTGCAAAATGTGGCCTCCACCCACTTCCCCTCCTTCCTATCCACAGCTCCCCCTGACCTATGTGCCTCTCTTCCCTCTGGTTCTTCTCTGTCTTTCACAGACTCCTCTTTCTCCTCCAAATGCTGTTTGCGGGTAGGTCTTAAAGTTGGCCTTGACATCTTCTTCTCCCCTTTACCTGATGGTGAGACCCCACATCCTCACAGCTTCCCCTTTTCCCTTTTGAAGGGAAACATCCAAATCTCTAGCCATGACCTCTCACCGACTGTCCAATCCCCTAAATCCAGAGTAACTAACCACTTGTCTCCTTTTGCTGGGATGGTCCCAATTTATGTCTGTTATTCCAACTTAATTATTAACAGCACTTACTTTCACCCTCAGAAGGGTTTCAGACAATACATGATTTAGTCAAAATATTTTTAGTCACCCTACTTAAGATTAAGGATTTCCCTTGAACATTTACTTGATCCAACATATCCTCACTCCTCCCTACACACATCCTCATTCCCATTTCTGTTGGCAGTCCTGCCGCTCTTCCATTGTTGAGAACTAGAAGCCTTGGACTTACTGACTTCTCCTCCCTCATCTCATCTTAACAATGCACAGAACAATGGCAAGAGCCAAGGTTAGAGGAATGGCCATAACTCATGACTGTGTCATTTACCAGCTCTGTGCTCTTGGTTAACTCCTATCATTGTGCCTCCATATCGTCATTTGTAAGACAAGAATAGTATGTTCTGACAGAGTCATTGAGAAAAGCAAGCAAAGCAGCTTCTGAGGTGGTACCCAATACTGCCTGGGCCAACAAATCTGATTGCTTTTTATTCATACACTCATTCAACACAGATTTATTGAGCACCTACTACATGGTAGGCACTGTTCTAGGTCCTAAACAAGATAGTCAAAAATAACTGCCCTCAAAAGAACTAACATTCCAGTGGAGAAATTAGAAAATGAAACCAAAAAATCAAGCCAGGTGGTGATAAGGGAAGGAAAAGCCAAGAAAGATAAAGGGGATGGGGAGTGCCAAGGTGGAGAAGTGTTGCTGTTTTCAGAAAGGTAGCCAAGGAAGATGTCACTAAGAAGGTGACAACTGAGACCTAAAAGAGGTGAAGGAATTAGCTCTCCAGATATTTAGGGGAAGAACAGGCACAGGCAAGTTCCTTGAGGCAGGAACAGGTCTGATGTATTTGAGGAACAACAAGGGCGACAACTTTGTGGAGCAGAGACAACAGGTAGGTATGGGTCAAGAGAACAGATGAAGCGAGGAGCCCAATAGATAAAGCCAGAGGTAGCAGGAGCCCAACCCTTGTAGATCCTAGTGAGGGGTTCAGCCTGTCTTCTGAGCTGATAATTAGTGTGTGCCAAGGAGCGACTGTGTTGAGATAAGATCACAGGAGGCCAGGCTCAAGCAGAGAGAGGTTAGGAGGAGGTTGCAGTAATCCACGCAAGAGATGATGGTGGCCTGGACCAGGGTGGCAGCAGTAGAGCAGGTGAGAGGCAGGTCTCCTAACACCTGAATTACTGCAACTGCCCCTCACCTCACTGGACCTCCTATTCCCATCTCTCCTTCTCTCACTTTCATCACATCATTTTCCTGCTCAGGATAAACGACTGTGTCCCAGCAGCTATCCAGTCAAGTCCAAACTCCTCCCCCTGTGCTCAAGACCTTCCACTGGGTTCTGCATCTTCAATGTTCTTTCCTACCATAAACCAATCCCTACCAGTGCTCCACAAAGTCAGTATCAACTCACATGGTAACTAGCTTCCCAAATGGCTAAGAGATTTGCTATTTGATACGGCTGATAGGGTAGTTCTTTTAATTGGATCTCACTAGCAGATATCTACTGCAACAATATATAGTAAGAGTTGACATGGATGAAGTCCTTAGTAAGACCTTTAAAAACTGCTTCCCTTTCATTCTCACACTTCCATGTGATGGATACTATTAATACCCCCAAGTTTACAGATGAGGAAACCAAGGCCCTGAAAGGTTAATTGTGCAGCATCACAAAGCCAGTTAAGTATGAGAGCAGCATGTGGAGGTGGGATTTGAATCTGGAAAGTCCAACTTCAGAGTCAGCACTCTTAGTCATAACCCCCTGTTACCTCCATACTTGAATATTCTGTCTCACATTTCTCTATGTAAATCATATAATTGTCAGTGCATGTACTTACAACTTTCATTACTTCCCCACACCTTTCCTTAGACTTTTCTCCTCCTCATCCCCACCTATCTCTGCCTTGCCAAATACCACCCACCTCTCAAGGAGTAACTCAATCTCCTATTCTTTATAAACCTTCTCCAAATATATTAGAGATTGCTGATCTTCCATTCTCCCAGCTATTTGAAATCCATAGCAAATCACTCAAGTTTTTTTCTTTGTATTCCCCAACTATACTACAAGTTGCTTATTTAGAGCAACTATAAATTATATCTTTTTTTATATCTCCATAGTATGTGGCCATAATCCTAGGCCATTCAGCTCAACAAACTTTTTTTTATTTTTTAAGAAATATTTTATGTATTTATTTGAGAGAGAGTGCACAAGTGGGGGGAAGGGGAAAAGGAGGAGGAAGAAGCAGATTCCTCACTGAGCAGGGAGCCCAATACATGGCTTGATCTCAGGACCCTGAGATCATGACCTAAGCCAAAGGCAGATGCTTAATTCACTGAGCCACCCAGGTGCCCTTCAACAGATGTTTTTAAATAAATCCTGTAGTAAGCTAGATCCTGAATGGGTCCTAGAGAAACCACAAAGATGGTGCTCAGTAATGTTTCTTGCCCAATTGGAAGGATAAGGGAAAATGCTTCCTGAAACATACTGAACTTTTATAACTAACCCTTTTTATATAAATACCACTAATGACACTATTCATAAACAAAATTTTTATTTTTATAGCATTTCAGTATAAATTCATTGAGTGCCTACTTCATGCAGAGTGGAGTCCACAGTTTATTTCAAAAGGAAACAAGACAAAAATCCCTGCCATTGGAGAATGCCTAATCTATTTACCACTTTCCAGTCTGTGTTACCATATGTCTTAGGGCATGGTTGGACATAAAGAACAGAAAATCCATTTAAATCTGCTTTAGGTAAAAAACAATACAGAAATCTCACAGAACTCAAATATCGAAAGAACAAGGCCTGCAGGTGATTGGAAGAGAGAATGACCAAAGAAGTTACTTTCTCCATCTTTCTCTCCCTCTCCTCCTTCTTCCCTCTCCATCAAACCTACCCCAGATTTCCTTCTTTCACTTTGCTTTCACATGATCCATGATGGCTTCTGCAAAATGGTACTCTCAGCCTCCGAGTGCCTACATGGTGACCTTCAGGTCCAGCATCACTGTCTATTAACTAGATTTTCTATATTCTAATTCCAAATGTCCAGCACAAGAATCTAATAGGCCCACCATGAAATAGATGTCCACTCCCAGTACAAACTATGGCTGGGGAGTGAGGAAAAGATGCATAAGATCAGGTTGAATGAGACATAGGGCTACCAAGAACCACTCTTCCTGAGGCAGAATTCAAACATGTGGGATGGTGTCTTCTGTAGAATGGAATACAGTACATGGTACAATAGTTGCTCTAGAATACAACACACCTCAGATTCACATATTGCAGACTTCATCTCTTCATAGAATTTCAGAAGTGTAAGGAATCTAGAAATTATAGGACACAACTTGTCCACTTGAGCTCAGTGGAAACCAAAGCCCAAAAGCTTTTAAGGGTGGAGGTCAGACTATTGTCCTGTGTTCTGTGACTCCTAATTTAAACTGCTTTCTCTAATGAGCACTGGGTGTTATATCCAACTGCTGAATCACTGAACTCCACCCTGAAACTAATAATATACTATATGTTAATTAATTGAATTTAAATAAAATAAAATTTTAAAAAAAACAAAGTGCTTTCTCTACTTAGGCCTACCATTTACCAAACCAGCAGACTTTTCAGACCATCTTTGACATGAGGTTGCCCAAATATAGTCTGTACATCACAGTATGTGGGGTTTTTGTCCTTTTTACTATGATTTCAGTACCTACTAAGCACTTTCACACCTTTCATCCCATTTAGTCCTCATAACAATCATGAGAAGAATCATTAAACCTATGTTGGAGGTGATAAACTGAGACTCAAGAGAAGTCAGGACACTTGCCTACATTTTATAGTCAGTAGTGAGCTGACCTAGGATTTAAACCTAATGTATTTGATTCTAAACCTTTGATCTTTCTGCTATGCAATGCTCCCTCTACACCCCAGAAATCAGTTAGGTGTCAATCATAAAAAGAGATTGGGAAAGCAGATTGACAAATTCAAAGATTCAAAGAATTAACGTGTACAGTAGAGGAGTGGGGTGCTCAACCCATAGACACAATGTCTTTAATCCCTGACAATCATAACTTCTAGCAATTTCCTCCCTCAGCATTTATGTCTCCAGCACAGCAGAATGAATGATAGGAGCATTTTCCAATGCACATATCAATCCCTTTTGCACAGAGGGGAAAGCTGGTTCTCATATAAGATTGTTCTGCAACAATGATTCATTCTTTCAGTGGCATCACTGCTACCTTTGATATGGACATTATCATTACTCATGAAATCAATCTTGAATCTATGGATAGCCTGATTAGCCTGGTAAAATTCTTCACAGTTGTCTAAACTACTTCAAATGCTTCTGGATACCTTGACCTTGTGTTCCTGGGACCAAAAAGGAGTGAGGCACTAATGTCTAAATCCCAAAGTGGCTCCAAAGGGTAGTACTTCAAAGAACTTTGCACAAGACAATCCCTTAAAACATGTATATTTTTGCCACCTATTGACTTATGTTCCTTTGCCATGTGGAGTTTTATTATCCTTTTAAATGCAGTACTGGGTGCCTGGATGGCTTGGAGGGTTAAGCCTCTGCCTTCAACTTAGGTTATAACCTCAGAGTCCTGGGATCGAGTCCCACATCAGGCTCTCTGCTCAGCCGGGAGCCTGCTTCCTCCTCTTTCTCTGCCTGCCTCTCTGCCTATTTGTGATCTCTCTCTGTGTCAAATAAATAAACAAAATCTTTTTTAAAAATAAATAAATAAAATAAAATGCAGTACTGAGGGCACCTGGGTTAAGCATCTGACTCTTGATTTCAGCTCAGGTCATGATCTCAGCATTAAGAGACAGAACCCCACACACATCAGGCTCCATGCTCAGCAGGAAGTCTGCTTGAGATTCTTTCCTCTGCCCCTCCTCTCCTTCCTCAAATAAATAAAGAAATCTTAAAAAAAAAAAAAAAAAAGATGTTGGGGCGCCTGGGTGGCTCAATGGGTTAAAGCCTCTGCTTTCGGCTCAGGTCATGATCTCAGGGTCCTGGGATCGAGGCCCACATCAGGCTCTCTGCTCAGCAGGGAGCCTGTTTCCTCTGCTCTCTCTGCCTGCCTCTCTGCCTACTTGTGATCTCTCTCTCTGTCAAATAAATAAATAAAAATCTTTAAAAAGAAAATAAGATGCAATACTGGACTCCAAATCAATTGCATGCTCTGGTTTCAAGTCCTGATAAGTTTCCCTCAACAACACAACTAGGGATAGGGTGATCAACCTTCTCAATTTGCCCGGGACTAAAAGGGTTCTAGGGATGCAGGATATTCGATCTTAAAACCAGGGAAGTCCATGACAAGCTGGTCTCCCTAATCTGGAGATTTTTTTTAAAAAGTAAATCTTTCCTCTAACTAAATTTTAAAAGATGTCTTTAGAACCAAATATCTTGGCAATGCAGGATTATACAGTTGTCACGCATTCATACTTTGGGTTTTCTGCACACCTGTAAAAAAGATGTTGTTTAAAGACATTAGGTAATGTCTTGATTCATTTCAATCGGTAAAGGCCCGACAGGGACTTCTATGTAACAGCGAGTCTTTAGTGATCGGCGCGGCAGTCTTTGATTTATTGTCTCTAAACAACAGGCTGCACAAGATTTCACTCTTCTGGGCGCCTGGGTGGCTCAGTTGGTTAAGCGACTGCCTTCGGCTCAGGTCATGATCCTGGAGACCCGGGATCGAGTCCCACATTGGGCTTCCTGCTCGGCAGGAAGCCTGCTTCTCCCTCTCTCACTCCCCCTGCTTGTGTTCCCTCTCTGGCTGTGTTTCTCTGTCAAATAGATAAAATCTTAAAAAAAAAAAAAAAAAAAATTTCACTCTTCTAATGGTAGGGGGTGAGAGTGCTTTAGTTCCAGGCACCCTGTTGAAACTCCTACCTCTGCCTCTGTCTAGCAGTGTTGGACCAGGCAGCCCAAATAATGTGCACATTAATTAAACTTTCAATAGGGGAAGAAGACAGGAAGCCTAGTGTGAGTCCAAATTGCTTTAATCCTTTCTGGGGAATAAGAAGAATTAATGCTTTACCAATCTAGCTTCTAAAAACAATTCTTCAAGACTTAGCCCTGCAGTGCTAATTGATTGATGTCATTTATAAGTAACTTAATAATGTTGAATAATTTATTTAAAAATGACAGATGTTAAAAATACAGAGCCATACTAATCTGTTTCTGTTGGAGAATATTTTTGTGATTATCATATATGATTTCAGGTCAGGTTGAGTTTTATTTTATTTTGTTTTAAATATTTTATTTATTTATTTGGTAGAGAGAAAGAAAGAGGGCACTAGCAAGAGAAGGGCCAGAGAAAGAGAGAGAAGCAGACTCCTCACTGAGTGGGAAGCCTGACACGGGGCTCAATTCCAGGACCCAGAGATCATGACCTGAACTGAAGTCAGACCCTTAACCAACTTAGCCACCCAGGAACCCCTGGTTTTGTTTTTTAAGCACTCTTCAGATACCTAATTTTAATACTTATAATAAAGTGAATTTAGGAAAAGTATAATTTTGAACCAGTGGATGAGGCTAGATTATAAATTTCATTCCACAAATACATGCTAATCACTGTGATGGGTAGTAGGAGACATAGCAAAAAATAGAAATGGTGCTTGTCCTTCCTCACTGGGTTTCCATTCTAGTGTGAAGATTGATAGTAAACAAGTAAACAAACAGACGAAATTATTTCAGACTATGATTAATAAAAATTAATAGCAAATCTGTTGGTCTTTATATTACTTTATAGGTCTTTGAAACACTCATAACAGTCAACCTCAATATCCTACATTATTCAACAACAGCTTTCTTTCTCAATTCACTGTTTGTTTGTTCCTGCTTCATTTAAAAAGAAAATCTTCATGAAAAAGAGTGATTTAATATTAGGTCATAATTTTTCCACTAGAAGAACTGTAGTGTCCACCTTAGGCTATTAAAAATTCTTCATTACTTTTTTATTGTTTTATTCAATATTTTAAAAGTCCTGGGGACAATTTACAACATCAAAATTCAAGGTCTTACAAATAAGCTGGAAGTGCAGTTTCTCACTACTCGTAAGGCCTTCTTTCCTTGCTAGTAAGTTTAACACCTGTTCCTTCTGGTTCTTAGAACAAATAGAATAAGGGGGAAATCTGTATTCCAACTCTGTTAAGTATGGCCAGTGCCAGGAGAAAGGATACAGAAAGTAAAGCTGCTTGCAGGTTACAAGATGGCCAATCAACTTCTCTAGAGAGGATAGTCAGGATGGCTTCCCCACCCGCTCCCTGCACCCCACCCAAACCTCCAAGCATCCCTCTTTCCTTCTCCACAGTGGCTACTTTTCCTTCCATCATCCCTAAGAGCTTCTCCTCCAGTAAAGCTTAATCCTCAAACAGGACACAAACTCACTCATACAAATGTGCCAGTGATTGATGGCAAAGATATGACCTTTTCAATAGGAATCAAAGTCTTTAACTAAAAAATGAAACTCTAAAAATACGGTCTAGCACTGATGAGTGACTGGTGTGGGGGGTTGTATCTATTTGGCCAGCCCTAAAGAGATCTTTGCTCTACATCTCAAGTCTCCTGGTCTAAAAACCAGCTGGCATATGGGGTGTTGGTGGCTTCTGAGGCAGTCTCATTGTCATATTCCATGGTCATGGTATAATATCAAGTAATGCTGTTTTTGACATATTATAAAGTAATACCCAGGCAGCTACTCAACTAAAAAAAAAATCACTCTAGGTACCCTCAATCCATCTTGGATTATCTGCTTTAACAATTTTTTTTAAATATTTTTATTTATTTGACAGAGAGAAACACAGCCAGAGAGGGAACACAAGCAGGGGGAGTGAGAGAGGGAGAAGCAGGCTTCCCGCCAAGCAGGGAGCCCCATGTGGGGCTCAATCCCGGGTCTCCGGGATAATGACCTGAGCCGAAGGCAGTTGCCTAACCAACTGAGCCACCCAGGCGCCCCTGCTTTAACAATTTTTCAATGAAGTGACATGTCCTCCATCTACTGCATTGTCATTTAGGTTTTTATGTGCTGATATTTGTCTCTTTCTAGGGCAGGGACTTTTTTCTAAATCAGCCCATGGAATATATTGATGGGTAGCCTCTTCACTATTAAGTATAAATTAACTTTAACAGGACTCACTTTAAATGTCATTTCGGGGGCGCCTGGGTGGCTCAGTCATTAAGCATCTGCCTTCAGCTCAGGTCATGATCCCGGAGTCCCAGGATCGAGCCCCGCATCAAGCCCCGCATCCAGCTCCCTGCTCAGCAGGAAGCCTGCTTCTCCCTTTCTCACTCCCCCTGCTTGTGTTCCCTCTCTAGGTGTGTTTCTCTCTGCCAAATAAATAAAATGTTTCAAAAAATAGGTAAATAAATGTTTTGTTCCAAATACCTTTAATGTTGTTGTTGCTGTTAATATTATTATTATTATTATTATTATTATTATTATTATTAATGGCACTCATGTTTATTGGCTATTTGCCACATACCAGGTGCTCTTCCTTACTTTATTGCCTGAACTCACAACAGCTCCACATTAGTTGTTATTATCCCTCTTTCTGTAGTTGAAGAAACCACCCAATGTCACACAACCACAGAGAAACTCTCTACATTGTCTTCCTCTACTTTGGAACAGTCTGCTGGGGGTCTGTCAAGGACTTTGCTTCTGTATAGGTTAGGGACAATGGCAAGAAAGATACTACGGACTGGCTTTTACATAGGACACATGAATTCACAAAGTTAAGGTTAAAAGATAGGCAACTTCTAAAACCTCTGTGTTTTCTGAGGGATATTTATGAGTCTGAAGGTGAGTCAAGAATGAAACAGCCAGTTGCAGGGTGTGAGAACTATAATCAGTGCTATGGAACTCAGCAGAAACAGCTTAAACAGAGGAAAGAGAGTTCCAATTTAGATTCACCCTTTCCAAAACAGGCAATAATAGAAAAACAAATGGACTGCCAACCACAGATTTGAAGCATATGATGTCAGGGCCAACCCTTCCTGGCAAACCCAACCTTGTCCCAGACTAAGTTTTAAGTGCTTATCCTTTACAGGACATTATTGTTAGTTTTGCTGTCATAGAATAAACCCTGGTTTCCCTCAGAGAAGTCTGAGAACAGCTTAAGTATGGTTCTTCATTCTCTTTCTCCCTCCCACTCTCTCTCCATCACCGCTGCCTGCAGATCAGCCTAATAATAGTCCTAATCACTGTTGGTAGACTTCACCCCAGTCTACAAGTTCTTTTCACATAGCTTATTTCATTCTACCTTGTGAAATAAGTATGATTAGTAACCCCATCTTAAATAGTTCAGAGCAAAGTCATGACTTAATTCAAATCACACTGCCCAGACGGATTACAGCCAGAACCGGATCCAAATTTTCTGGGTCAGAGACCAAGTGAAAGCCTACCAGAGAAAGGGTACCGCTGATTATCATTTGACCTACCCACCATCTCAGACTTCAGGGATAAAATGAATAACAATTTATTGGATTTAATGATGTCCTACCATAGTCTACCTGCCTCCAACAAAAACACATTTCAGGGTGCCTGGGTGGCTCAATGGGTTAAAGCCTCTGCCTTTAGCTCAGGTCATGATCTCAGGGTCCTGGGATCAAGGCCCGCATCAGGCTCTCTGCTCAGCAGGGAGCCTGCTTCCTCCTCACTCTCTGCCTGCCTCTATGCCTACTTGTGATCTCTCTCTCTGTCAAATAAATAAATAAAATCTTAAAAACACACACACACATTTCAGTCCCCCAGGACTATCCCTTTATATATTGTAGTTTAATTTCATTCATTACTGTTTATAAAGAACATTGCTCTCCATCAGTTTCTCTTTTTCCCCGGAAGTTTGTAGACAACACAAACAAGTATTAGTGAAGAAGAAATCTTCCTACATGTCCAGGGTAGACCCAGGAGTGATTTTCACTGCTTTGATATGAACTGTGGAGGGAGATAGCTTTTATAAAACGCATGCATATCCTGAATACTTTCAGTCTTTACAATGTGGATGATAGTACTCATTCTTACTATCAAGATAGAAGCTCGTTCTCAATAATAACAGTTTCTGTTCACTTGGAAGTGAAGAGGAAGAGAGGAATTGGAAATTACTGTGGGTACTATTTAGGCTAATGGTCAGTAATTCAAGAACCAATTTTCCAGTTTGTGGTTTTTTTCTGTTCTTATGCTACCTCCCTCTTAATGTCTATTGGGCATTTTCACTATTCATTATCATCTCCTATAGAGGGTATTATTAAAGAGTGGAAGTGAGAGTCAAAATCAAATTTAACCAGTGATTATTGAGCACCTACTGTGTGCCAGACACTGAGATAGGTGCAAAAATCTTAAAAGAATCATATGTGACCCCTGTGCGTGGGTTCCTGTGACAAATGCTGCACTAAAGATAGGTCTAAAGTGCTACAGGAGCCCACGATGGAAGGCCAGGAAACCTAGGAAGGAAGGAAGCAGGGTAAAGCATCAGTTTTAAAAAATAACACTTCTGCTGGGACTTGAATCATGCCTCAGAGAATAAGCTCTAGATTCCAGAATCAGAATGTGTGAGTTAAAATCCCCATTATATAAGTAGATTATATACTTTTGGCAAGTCACTTAGCCTTTTAGTTTCCTTCTCTGAGAAATGGCATTAGGAATGCTTTTGACTGCAAATAACTATACCCCTAAAAATAACTTTAAAATTTGTTTCTTTCTCACACAACTGAAAGTACCATGGTAAGCAATTGCTGGGGGGGGGATTTAGCTGTTCAGTAATGTCATCAGGATCCCAGGGTCTTCCTACGTTTCAACTCTTCCTTTCTTACCATATTGACTCATTGCATTATGTTTCCAAGATGGCTACTACAGCTCCATCACATTTATACCAAAGGCAGCTCTAGCCATCACATTGACACCTAAAGCAGAAAGAAGTAGAGGGTAGGCTGAGAGCATTAATTACATGGGTCCCATTTTGTCAAGAAAGAGCAAAACTTCCCAGAAACTCTCAGCAGACTTCTTACATCTCATTGGCTAGAATTGGATCACAGAACCACCATAGCAGTGATGGAGATTAGGAAAGTGAGTATTTAGTTGGATATACTGACACCTCAAGCAAAATTGGGTTCTCTTAGCAAACAAGAAGAGAAGAGAATGGATATGAGGCTTTCAGTTGTTCCATTTAGTACAATCGACTTCAGAATACTAATATAAAGTTTAAAATAAGCTCAAGTGCCTGGCATGCAGTAAGTGCTCAATAGATGTATCTCTTGATGTAATAATAGTCCAGGAACAAAATGATTCAACTCTGAACATGGCATAGAAAATAATTTTAAACCCTAGTTAAGCTAAAGGTCTTGAAAACAAACCAGTGAAACTATTGGTGGGGGGAAAAGAAGATTTGGCTTTAATTTTTCTTCCTGTTATTTCTCCTTTCCCTTATAACCACAGAAGTGTCTGTTTTCCACATGATCATCTTTTTATTTCTAATCATTTTATAATTGTGTACCTTGTTAGAATTTAAGTATGTCATTATTTTAAAAATCTAAAGGAAACATAAAAGGTAAGTTTTTAAATCTACTTAATTAAAAAATCTCCTACAGAAGCTTTAACTCTACTTCCAATTAATGGCCTGCTCAGTGACATAATCACATAATGCTGGGCACTGTGACCTACTCTTAGCATATATGTTTTAGCTATAGCTTGCCTATGTGAAGAAGTAGAAACATCTCCTATCTAAAGTAGTCAAATTAATTGCACCAGTGTAGTCACATGATGGTCAGCATTTCTGGAACTAGAAGGCAACACAACTCCCGAAAAACTAGTTGTCCATTTTGCTGAATCCATCCCAAGCCACTTTCAGGGAGTCTCAATTAATAGACTAACCATGGAGAATGATTTAGGGGCCAGGATCCAAAAACCACTGGCAGCTCTGTAACTGCATAGTGCTAGAGATGAGAGAGGTAAGTGTCATGGGATATAAACTGAAAAGGAAAGGAAGGAACTGGAATATGATACCCCCACTCCAAATATTCCTTACACCCTCCCCACTCCACCCCCTTCTGACCCTCCTCAAACATACAAAGTCCTCTAAAATTTGCTTAGTAAGGGGGAAGGAAGGGAACCAAATTGCAGAAGAGAGACTTCCAAACTCTTGTTAGATATGGGTAGCGTCTTTTAGCCATTCTGTATTTTTCCAATAAATATGTTACATTTGTAAAGTGGGGGGAGAAAAAGGACAGAATATGACACAACACAACATCAAAGGAAAACATAGCATAAGTTCCTCTTTGTCTATGGTCAAGGCAATTCTTCCCTCACCCTCATGAGGCTTGTGTTTTGGCCCGAAGTATAAAATATCATTACCTTTATCTTTCATAGCTTCAGTTTACAATAAACCATGGGTCATCAGTTACACGACTGATCCGGAATGATTTCACACTGCTGCCTGCCTTACGCACCATGCCTGTGCAGCGTGACCGGCTGGAGCCAATGACTGTGGAAGCAGCTTTGGGTCAGACCAAGCAGCACAGCTGCTGCAGACAACTCTCTTTTCTGTTGTCTCTGGTTCGATCTTTTCACATTTCTTTTCGTTGTTTTTTTTCTTCAAGAAGACAAGGGTGTCTCATTGAAGCTTCAGGGAAATGACTGAATTTTAATGGAATCTAATTGGCTCCCATGGTTATCTCAGAGGAGCTGTGGTCATAAAAGTTAATTAAATTAGATTCATTTGCATATTCAAGACCATTCTCTTCCCTCACTTTAAAACCAGAGAAAGTAAAGATGTGTCCCTCCTCCCTGAATAGGACACGCAACAATGTCCACATCATTTTCTTTGTATGCTTGGAATTAGAGTAGTGGATTATTTTTTTAATCCTCTTGCCTAGTTTATGTTCTCACCCTTTTTTTTAGGTATGTGTCAGTGCAAGAGTTAAATTGGTATGCATTACAGGTCTCGCTTTGAAATATGGACCCAGTCCTTTATAGAACGAGCTCTGCTCTGCTTAAGACTGAAGTTATTTTCTAAACAAAAGGTGAATTCAGAATGTTCCATAGAAAAGGAGCTAGTAACATTTACAGCCACAGGACTAGCTAGAAGCATCTCCCATTTATGTGTGTGCTTGCTTGCATGTTGATTGGCAGCAACCACATCCATAGCTTTCTTAGAGATCAGAGGAATGGAACGATTGGACCCTAAGAGGATGTCTAGTCTACCTGGCTGCCGGTGGTAGGCCTAAAATAACCAGCTGAAATGGAACTCTGGCCTGTTTTCTGAAGCCTCAAGGGAAGACTTCCTCATCTATAATACGACCCATTTTTAACAACCCTTAATATCATATCAGAAAGCATTCCCTTAGGTCAAACCTATATCCCCTCTGCTGATGATCTATTGTTTATTCTCACATGTATGCAGTGCTGGTGTGGGTGATTAAACCCAGTCCCTCTATCCTGCTCATTTGTACATTGCCTTGGAATAGCAACTGGATATTGATACTGGTCCAGTGCCCAGATCAGTCTCTACAGATTGAAGGCAGTGTCTGCCGTACTTCCATTGGTCACACTTACCTGTTAATGCAGGTATAGATATATCATTAACTTCATTCTCCCTCTCGTGAGAAGACAGGTCTGATTTATTTTTAGGGTTTTTATTTTATTTAATGAACACAAATGTGCCATCCCAGTGCTAAGTTTTCAGGAAACAATGGTGGACAGGAAAGACTAAGGTGCTACCCTCAGGCATGGAATTCGGATATAATACAAGTAATTACAAGTGAGGTAAGAGTTACAAAAAAGTGTAGGTTACCAAAACAATCACGTAACAGCCTGAGCTAACATAGACTAGGAGGACAGGACAAGTTTTTGGATAAAGTGATGTTTCACATGAAACCTGAAGGATGAATAGGAAGTATCAAAGTGGAGAAGAGTATTCGTGGCAGAGGGAATGGCATACACAAAGACCCCAACAGGAGAAAGAGTGGTCATTTGGAGGGCTGGGGCTGAAATTCAGACAGCAGGACAGAAGCTGTGGAATCATCAGTTATCACTTATCGCCGGTACCTGCTCAGCTGTGGGAGGATTAAGCTGGGACTGACACCCAGTGCCCCAGTCCTGGCTTTTGCAGTTTGAAAGCATGGAGCCACTGGATGCTTAGCGACAAGGGTCAGGCACCTGGAGAAAAGGTGGAAGGAAAAGGCCCCACTTGAGCACTCAGAGGCCTTGACGGCTCCAGGGGCTCTCATGAAGTAGCATAGTGTAGCACAATAGTAGCAGTCAACTTGCAGGGAAGTGAGGTGCTGCGTGTGTAGTCGTTAGCAAAACTGTGTAGTGACACTTTCAGGGTCTCCAACCCCTCATCTGTAAGATGAGAAGTTGAGGTATGGGCCCTCCTCACTCACATTCTAGGAGCATTAGCAATAGTCCCTATATGGTTCATTCGTTCTTAAATGGGTCACATTATTACTAAGCTAGCCTACATTTGGGAGTGGGAGTAGGAGTTATTCAGATACAGCCAGCAGGCCTCTCTCTAGTTCATTTATTTTGAGGGGGGAGAGGGGTTAATTTTTTGTTGTGGTGGTGGTAAAATATGCATAACATAAAATTTAGCATTTTAAACACTTCGAAGTGCACAATTCAAAGGCATTAGTTACACTTGCAATGTACACCCCTCACCACTATCTATTTCCAAAACTTTTTCACTCCAATTCACTTTTTTTTTTCCACAGTGAGGATAGTTTCTCTTTTTTTTCCAGTTTAATTGACATATGATTGACATATAACACTGTATTGAAGGTATACAACATAATGATTTGATAGTGTATATGTTGAGAAATAATTACCACAGTAAATTTAGTTAACTCCAATTCACTCTTTTTAAAAAGATCTATTTATTTTAAAAGAGAGAGTGAGGGTGTACAAAGGCAGGGGGAGAGGCAAAAAGAGAGGGGGAGAGAGAGAATGTCAGATAGACTCTGTGCTGAGTACAGAGCCCAATATCACGCTCCATCCATCCCAGGACCCTGAGATCGTGACCTGAGCTGAAACCAAGAGTCGGATACTTAACCAGCTGAACCACCTAGCCTCCCCAACTCCAGTTCACTTTTAAACAAGTCTGGGCAAGTTCTACAAGTGTGCTCACAATCCATGAACCTGACCATCTATCATGACTCCTGACTTGGACCTTGAGAGATCAGATACTACTCTTAAGACAAATGGTGCTTCTAACTTCTTATATAAAAATGTGTACAAAGGGTAGAAAGAAAGAGTAAACTCCTATGTAGTTAAATTCTCTCCTTCTGCCACTAAGTAAGTCACCTTGTTCAAGATCATAGTACTTAATACTGCAAATTTACTAAATTCCATCTATGTACCTAACACTAAGCTCGTTGCTTTGCACATGTTACTTGACAGGTAGATAATATTTTTCCCATTTTACAGATAAAGGAATAGGCTATGGTGGAACCAGATTTTCAACACAAACCAGTCTGCTTTTAAAATTTGGTTCACCCCTCCATACTTAGTTGCTTCCCCCAAAGGCAGCTACAGGGGAGACCTGAAGAGGATATTTGGAAAAATGAAGAAGAACAAAGGAAGACAAAAATTAAATTTGAACTCATGCTTAACCTACTTAGATTTGTGACTGGTTTTGTCACATATGTTCTGACTTCTCCAATTCAGTGTTTCTTATCTCTCTAGCCCATGGAATTGATGGTATTTACTGCCCCACTTTTCAGTGATGGTATGTGACTCAATTACTTAATTAAGAAAATCCTTAGAGTGTCAGGGTGCTTGACGGGCAGTAAGGGTTAATAGCCCAAGGAAGGACTGAGCTCCCTGCACCTCAGGCTAGCACAGAAGACCAGGAATAATGAAGCCAGGTGAACTGCCCACCCTCCAGAAACCTTGGCTGTGTGCCTTATTAGAACAGAAAATAAACACTGAGACAAGGAAACTGTCAGGTAAATTAGTATTAAGAGTTCAGATTTTGTTTTCTTTTCCCCTTAACAGGTGTGCTGAGAATTCAAAGCATAAGGAAGAGAATGTGTTAAAAATAGTATGACAGTAGTGAGTGTGACAATAGCATAATTTTTAAAAAGCATCATGATTATACAAGAGGACTATAGAAAAAAATTTAAAAGAAATAAAAGGGCAGGAGCAAGTACACTAACGACATGGTATCTTTAAAGGCTCCGAGTGAAACCAAAGTGGGATATCATAAAATAAAAAAGAAACGTAGGCTTCCAATGTATGAAGATTTTTAGGCATGCCTGGGTGGCTCAGGCAGTTAAGAATCTACCTTGGGCTCAGGTCATGATCTCAGGATCCTGGGGATCCAGCCCGCATCAAGCTCCCTGCTTCTCCCTCTGCCCCTCCCCCTGCTTGTGTGCAAGAGCGCGCTCTCTCTCTCTCAAAATAAATAAATAAAATCTTTAAAAAAAAAAGAAGTATAAAGATTCATAAATAGAAATGTTTGTTCCTTGGAATAAAGTCAGACATCATTATCTTGGCTTGCGGGGACCTCTCTGCCTTGCTTCTCCAGCCTCATCCCTTCTGCCACCATGAACAACTCTCTAAAGAACTGCTTGTTCTCTCTCCAAAGCCTCACTCCCTTCTCTAGCATGTCAGACTTGGTCATATCTCCCAGTTATACTAACAGCTCCGTTCTAACCTTGTTATCCTTGTAAATATTGCTGAACATCTGCTTTCCTGCTAGAAGATCTGTTCTCCCAGGGTAGGTCCAACTCTACCTTGTTTATTGCTCTATTGCCAACCCTAGCACTGTTATGAATAAATAAATGAACTTTGGTGGCCATTTAGGTTTCCAACTGCCTAACTTCATGACATTCAAAGAAAACAATGCTTCTTTAGTTCATGTAGCGTGTCAGAATTTAACTAGGGAAACAGAACCAGTATAAGGGTTTTCGTTTTTTAAAAATGGAGGGATAGGGTGGTTGAGTGATGAATATTGGGGAGGGTACGTGCTATGGTGAGTGCTGCGAATTGTATAAGACTGAAGATTCACAGGCCTGTACCCCTGAAGCAAATAATACATTATATGTTAATAAAATAAAATAAGACAAAAATCTATCCATTCCGTTATTACAAGGAAGCGCCTTACTCAGCTAGCCTGACACCCACAGGGTGGGCAGTCAGAAAGCAGGGATCACAGACAGGCTAGGACCTCACAAGAATGAGTTTGATGATGAGAGTATCCTGCAGAAGCCAGGGCTCTTGGTCCTGGAGTTGAGTACACACGCTTGGCCCAGGAGTCAGTGAAATCCAATGAGAATCCAGCTGGAATGGAAAGCAATTTCAGGCCCAGCTGCCACTTCACACCAGCGAAGCACATCAGCAGATCAGCATCACCAGCATCAGGACGTAGAAAAAGATTTTACAACTTTTCTTCTGCTCTGTGCATGGACTCTCTGACATTGTGGAGAGTTTAAACCCTCTTTTTAAAAAGCTTTTCTTGGGGCGCCTGGGTGGCTCAGTTGGTTGGATGACTGCCTTCGGCTCAGGTCATGATCCCGGAGACCTGGGATCGAGTCCCGCGTCGGGCTCTCCGCTCGGCGGGAAGCCTGCTTCTCCCTCTCTCACTCCCCCTGCTTGTGTTCCCTCTCTGGCTGTGTTTCTCTCTGTCAAATAGATAAAATCTTAAATAAATAAATAAATAAATAAATAAATAAAAATAAAACGCTTTTCTTGAGGGTGACAGGGAATTGGATGAAGGGGGTCAAAAGTACAAAGTTCCAGGTATAAGATAAATAAGGACTAGGGTTTCAATGTACAACATGTTGACTTTGGTTAATACTGCTATAGGAGATATTTGAAAGTTGCTAACAGAGTACATCCTCAGAGTTCCCATCGCAAGAGAAATTGTTTTTAATTTTGTATATGTATATGAGATGGTTGGATGTTAACTAAACTCACTGTGGCTATCATTTCACAGTATAAATCATACCATCATGCTGTGCACCTTAAACCTTACACAGTGCTGTATGTCATTTATATCGCCTAAAACTGGGAAGGGAGGCTTTTCTTCTGACTAAATCACCTGGAACAATATCCCTTTGGTTAACTTAAAATCAGCTGAGTAGGGACTTATTTATATCTGCAAAATCCCTTCACAGCAGCACCTAGATTGGTGCTTGGTTGAATTGGGTGTGGAGCGTGTGTTACACAATAGCTGCAGCCAAGCTATCAGCCAACAATTTTTACAAAAGAATCTTCTTTGTAGCTCACCATAGTCAGAAACACACTAGAAAAGGAATTCTGGAGGATGTTCGGCCTAGCCTCGTGGACACATCCTGAAGCCATCACAGGTCACATCGTAGGACAACTATCTCCTTAACCTACAGTTTGACCTTGAGTGAAAGAAATTAGTGACAGAAACTAGCCACACTCAAACTAGCAAAGGAAGGGCCACTTGGCTAGAAGTAGTGCTGACCCTGCAGAGGCCAAGCAAATGAGTAACCCTAAGTAGGAGCATAGAGTGAAGCGCCTTAGAAGAGCATGTTCTCAAGAAGTAGAGGAGGTATAGGAACTCTATGAGCCAAAATAGTGGTAGTAAGAAGAGATTTCTATCAAAAGCTAAGGAAACTCCATTCCAGGGTTCCAAGCTGGAATATAGATGTTCATCAATGAAAGTTTGTGAAGGAATGAATCAATCAACCAATCAATTTTAACTCTAATTTCTAACTCATCTATTCAGAAGTTAAGGCCCTATGTGAAGCTATGGTAGTAAATAAGACACACTGTCATCACCTTAATGGAGTGTTCCTAGGCCAAAGATCAAACCACTCCAGCCATAGGCCAAGAATTTTCTTAAGAAAGAGCCTTTGACTGAGAGAGAGCTGTCAAGTTGCTGTCATCAGAACCTTAATGGGTACTAGATACTTTTTTGTTGTCATTTCTCCATTGCCAGACACACACACACACACACACACACACACACACACACACGTGCGAACAGCCAGGCTTTGCACAGCTTCCAATGCAAAATTAGGAATGAGAGCTGAACATCTACTTGACAGTGACAATCTGGTAATCACAGAATCCCAGGTATGACTTATCTTGAATAATCACTGATTGAATTATGTGCCTTTAAGCTTACCCTACATCAAATGCCTCTGGGAAAGGTTTAAAAAAAAAAAAAAACAACTCGGAATTTGCTCTCTGGCTTAGAGTGATTGAATTATGCTGTGGGCTATGGTAAATTCATTGCAGTGCTAAAAATAGATGAAGGGCAGTTCAGTAACCCTGGGGAATTTTATCTGCCTCATTCATGCATCCAAAGATCCTGCTTACATAAAGCCAAAATAGGCACAGCCAAAAGGGCATTGATGAGATTGATCAAAGTTGATGATTCAAATAGAAACCAAGAAAACAAGCAAGCAGTTAACAGCAAAGATCTGAGCAAGAAATGGGCCTCTGAAGATAGTATAGTACCTTAAACTTTCTAATTGTTTCTAGAGGCAAATTTAGAAACCTCTTTCCAGAGAAAGCCACAGCCTCCAGCTGTTCTCTCTCTACACATTCAGACACAGAGCCTCATCACAGTCTCTCGGGGATTGACACTTCACACTGGCAGAGCACACTCATCATCCCTTCTAGAAATACTCCTCCTTGACCTCCAGGCAGAGCCCCAGAAAATCAAATTAAGAACCATTTTAAAATGTTACTCAAGCAACTCAGAGATAAGCAAAGATACCGACAAGTTCCAGGAGTTCCCCTTGGCCAAGTTTACCACCAAGTTATTTTATTAGACAAGTGGTTTTTAAAGGAAATCATTTATCATAAGGTTGCAGGAAACGTCTGTTCCTGGTCTCCAGCTGCCTGTGGAAAGAGTCTAGAATTGGCTGGAGTAGCTCTAAGAGGCTGGAAATTCAGTACATGGTCAAGTATGTCAGTGTTTTAAAACATTCTAGCAAACCCAACAGCACCATCTGTAAGGACTGCATAATTTGCAAGATTTCTTGCTAAATCAGCTGGGCAAATGCAAAGCCAATTGCTTTGGCGTCGGTACAGCAGTGTGCTGCAGCCGGGAAGTATTTTAAGTGGATAATGAGTAGTCTCTTCTCTCAATGACTATATTCAAATAACTTCCACAGCCTAAAATATGCAAAGTTCCTAGTCAAGGCTGCCTTAGGAACTTCTGCCCCCTAACTCCGAGTTTGAATCTTTAGGGGTTGGAAGGGGGTTATTAGATTCCCCCTTCTCTATTGATATTAAAGAAAGTAACTGCCTAGCAAAGACCTTCCCAGCTCATAGACATACACAACAGCCCACATGCACATACAGAAAAACTCAGACACACAGCTCACATTCATCCTGAGATAGGCAAGGCTTACATCTACTGCAGCTGAGAATAGCAGCCAAGTCTTTCATTTACTTACAGTATCTCCTCTAAAATTATTAATTATTTGCATATTCCAAATGCCCTTTTATGAGGAAACATAGGTAGAAAGTATTTCTCTGCCTTTTTCTCTTGAGAAATATAGTTCTTCATTGGTTATCCATGGAAAATGTTCTCTCTCTCTCTCTCTCTCTCTCTCTCTCTCAAGTAGCAAAACAGATGGAAGTTCCTTCTGTGAAGAAACCAAATCCTAGTCTTTATATCCAACCTCCATTACCTCCATCTCTGTGATTTAAGATATCAATAGGCATGCAATAAATGCTTGATTGTTTGTTTATTAAGTGAGTTTCTCCCCTAAGTTACTTTAGAATCTTATAGCTCAACCCACGGTCCACAGACAGGAGCACCAGCATCATGAGCTCATCAGAAATGCAGACTCGCACCCCAGAACTCCTGAATCAGAATCTGCATTTTCATAAGATTTCCAGGAGACTTGTAAGCACATCAATGTCTGAGAAGCACCGTTTTAGAATACATTGTGATTCGTGCACTCTTACTATTAGTCTATTAGTAAGGTCTGTCACAACTCAAAGATCATTTCTTGCCATCGGGGACACTTCTGTGGAAGCAGTCAGTAATAACTGATTTTACTGGGCACTAACTGTGTGTCAGGAGTAGAGGGCACATAGTTAACGTGATGGGAGTTACATAGCTAAAAAAATGGGGAGGTAGGTCAGAGCTCAATCTAGCTTCTGGGTCCACATTTTCCATCACTGGGCTACAAAGCCAGGTGGGGATCGGCAGTGTTATGGAACTCACTTCTGCGGGATGTGTGACATCCCTGTCTTTCACCCATTAAGTGCAGTACCCTGATGCCCTAAGAAAACCACTGCCCACATTTCTAAGTACCCATGGGGGTGGGCCTGGCTCCCAGTATCTTGTGGCTTACATGTAGTGATTTGGAGAAAATAGTTTTCTGGGACTTGTTTTCTTTCTTCCAATGTTTAATCTATTTATAAAATTCTTTGACATTTTACATTTTATTTTTCATTTCAACAGAAGGCTATAACTATTGAGTATCTACTCTATGCAGTCTAAAAGATAAGGTCCCTGCCAGCAGCTGACCATCTGGTTAGGGAAATCAGGCCTTAACAAATCACTCCATGATTAAGTCTAGAAATGACAACAACAGCAACATCAAAAAGACCTGGATTCATATTCTGACTTTATACCACTTATTACTAGCAAGTCCACTGGGCTTCTCTAAGCCTTGCTTCCTCCATCTGTAAAATGGGAGCATTATTTTTTTTTAAAGATTTTATTTATTTATTTGACACAGAGAGAGATCACAAGTAGGCAGAGAGGCAGGCAGAGAGAGAGGAGAAAGCAGGCTCCCTGCTGAGCAGAGAGCCTGATGCGGGACTTGATCCCAGGACCCTGAGATCATGACCTGAGCCGAAGGCAGAGGCTTTAACCCACTGAGCCACCCAGGTGCCGCAAATGGGAGCATTATTAAACAATGGATGTAAGTTGCCAACACAGAGCCTAAAGCATGATACCTGCTTAGTAAATATTAGCTGCCCCTATTGCCCACCTCCTCCCAGTCAGTGTAGATATAAGGCAAAAATGAGATGGAGAAAGGATGTGCATAAGGAAGAGAGCATTCTAGACAAGAGGTATAGCCTAAGCAAAAACTTGATGTCTGGAGTGAGCATGCCTAAGGAAGAAACTGTACAGGACTCACAAGCTTGATGAAGTAAAGAGTTCAGTTCAAGGAGTTAAGACAAGTGAACAGGTGGAAGAAAAAAAAAAATGAGTTTGCATTTGCACCGAATCTCCTGGAGATTTCTGAATTTCTGTAGTACCATGACTTTCTAAGAAAAAAGTATAAACCTACAGAAAAGTTGAACCTCTATACCAATAAGCACAGATGTATCTATTACCATTGTCTTTAAGAAAAGATAAGCACCTGGCATTGTTATGAGAGATATTTTAAATTTTTATTTAAATTCAAATCTGTCATCTAATTTATTTCCAACTTCACTAAATGTGAAGCCCAGACCTAGGCTGCTAAATAAGGTTACATGAAGAGTATATTTAGTTCTTCAAGTTTATAAAGTCCACAATTTCAGCATAAAAGAGGTTTTTTAAAAAGATCCCAAAATATCTTAAAATGTCCAAGAAGCTATTGCTACTACTAGTGAGTTCAGATAACTTGCTGCATCATTCTTATTACTGCTGCTCATTAGTAAAAGTGATATACAACACCCATCAGAAAAGAATAATTAGCAAATCAATTAATTAAGGCCCTATCGACACTCCTCTTGCCACCCCCAATCCATCTTGGTTGTAAATAAGCTTTCTTGCTTACATTAAAGTTATTAGTTCTCCATATGTAAATAGTAATGTCCTTTAATTTGAACTGATTAACTATCAGAAAACAAATTTCAATCCACTCTTTCTGATCTAGCCAGGATATTAAAAACATAGAGCATTACTATCTTACTTAGCAAATTCAACATAACTGTATACAATTTCAGATTCATTAATTTGCAGATTCACCTTCCCTCCTGAGGACATTACCCAGAACGCTATCTTTAGCTATAATACACACACACACAAATACTATAGTAATTAAAGAAACCACCCATTTCCTTCCCCCTAAGTTCCAGGAAGCTATGTTATTTCTGTGGACCAATTTCTATTTGCCAACTGTTCTCCAGAGCTTTTAACGGAAAATAAAATGTACTAGAAGCTATTCTTCAAATGACAGCCAAGAACACATCTCTTAATGTCTCTTCCCTTCAGAGGAAAAAGTGAAAAATGTTTGTGTATATTTAAGACCTTTACATTTAGGATTTTGTTAAATCCTGAAATGTGTGAAACCTCACAGCGTCTTGAAAAGAAATGCTTGAAAGAACCTCTAGGCTCTAAAGTTAGCTAGATTCGCTGCAACATTCACCTCTTATTTTGGCTCCTCTAATTATACCTTTTAACTTAATGCTGGTTATTTTTATTTCTTCCATCTTTCCTCATACCACATTGTTTACGACTGATAAAAAAAATCATATTTACATATATTCTCAGGTAACTTCTCAGTGTGTTCCCCTCCCCCATTTACACTAGGGGAGTCAGTGAGGGTTTTGGTTTCTTTTGTCCCTTTCCTTCTTCAGTCAAAACAGAATAAATTATCCATTTAATCACCAATAAACAACTTCTTAACTATTTCCCACTCCTCAAACTTTGATCTTATTATAACACAATTTAGATTTATCTCAACCAAGAGTCACTATGAATTACTTCATCATGAGAAAGGAGATTAGGGGTGAGAGGGTGGGGAGAGATTTACTTCCTTCTGATTTGGATCCAAAAGAGATATCTTGTGTTCCCCAGAAGAGAGCCGAGGCAAGACATCCCCACAGCAATTCCCCATACTCCAATCTTTCCTCTCTCTGTTCTTGTCCCTCACAAATACCTCCCAGAAGTCCAGATTATTTTGTTAGAGAAGCTCTAACTGCCTAGAACCCCAAACTTTCACAAAAGTTTAAGTAACTGATACTTATTTTCCTCATCAGGACTAACACAGAAAACAATCTCCCCATCCTGCTCCTCAGATGGTGCCCTTCACTTCCTGTCCAGGTCAGAGTCCTCTGCTGGAGGTTCACCTAGGGCTCCACTTCCTGCTGCCTCAGAGCATGCTTCATTTCCTGTGAACTCAATGCCAGTTTTCCTTACTGGCTTCTTAGCCTGTCCCCCCATTTGTTTACCTCTTGCTTGTTCCCGACACCTTCTGAACTTGTCTCCTAGACCTGCCATTCTCTCCCTATTCTTTGCCCACTCACCAGCCTCATCCTTCCTTAAAAACATCTTTTTCAGAAGGCCTTCAGTAGCTAAGGCCGGTTGGAACTTTTTAGTATCCTGTTCATTCTGGTTTGCTTTATTAGCTTAATAGTGAAAATCACCACCTGCAGGATTCCATACCTTTTAAAAGGCCTAGAACCTCACATTTAAATAGGAATATTTGATATCTGAATTGTGCTGCTTATCAACTATGAGCCATGCCTTTGTGTTTTAGTTTTGTTTATTGTTGTTTTACACTGAAAAAGACTAGATCTACCAGCTACCTCTCCTGACCCCCAAGGTTTAATTAGATCTTCTAGTCATTCTTTCTCATAATACCTTATGCTTTTTGTTGTTTCACTTATGACCAGTGTAACAAATTCTCTAGTTATCTATTTGATAGTTCCCCCCACCTACCATCCATCCCTGCAACCTGTAAACTTTATGAGACCAGGAAAAAGCCTGATGGTCCCTTTGTCAAATTGTCCTTTTTTTTTTTTTTTCCTATTCTGCCTTCCTCACTTTCTGCTGCAACATAAACACAAGGCTTGGCACATATTAGAAGATCACTAAATACATATTGAATGTACCACAAAAAGAAATGGTAACTATAGGAAGTGATGGATATGTTAATTAGTTTAGTTGCGATGAATATTTCACAATGTAATACATATATCAAATCATCACTTTATTGCACCTTAAATATACATACTTTTTGTCAATTATACTTCCTAAAGCAGGAAAGAAAAAATACATACTGAGTAGATGAGAATGAATGAATGAATGAATGAATGAATGAATGAATGAAAGAAAACTTCTTCCTTTTTTCCACTCCAGTTTTTTCTGGTTCTCACCTCCAACCACATGACCACCAGTAGGACCAAGGAAGTACATATTCCCTGCCCCAGGCTGATTATATGAATCACACCTTTGAGGGCCTTCCAGGAATAGCATTCAGACCAGTCACAGTGGTAAGACTTTTGTTTAACTGCAACAATGCATCTTTCTTTAATCGTTTCCGTTAAAGAAGTAATCTCCCTTTTTAAATGTTCTCTGTGTCTCTGTCAATGCATTATATAACCTGACTTCTCTGAGTTCTGTAGTGATAGATTTTGACATAGATATAGGAAATTTTTCAAACACAAACAGAAGTTGGCAAAGGAGTGCTTTTCAGCACTACTTTGCAGAAACCACTAATGTGGAGTGGGTTGCACAACAATAAATTATTCAGATCATAAATCTAAAGTAATTAGTTCATCATGATCAATACAATCTAAGTGAATTGGTGTGTGGCATTCAATTTTTGTAATATAATTAGTTTTGAAATATTCAAATTAAGGAGACTCTGATCATCATAAAAAGTACTGAGTCTCCAGATTAAGTAGAATACTGCATTTTCATCTTTATACTAATAAATCTAAATTATGTTCTTTTTCCACTTAGATAAAAATTTCTTTTCTGTTGTTTTAAATCAAATCACGTCTGACTGGAGTTACTAAGGCCCTAGCCATTAAGAAATATTGAAAGAATGATGGAAAGTCAGCAAAGGTCATTTGCTGATGAATTTGAGTTATCTCATCATAAGAAAATTTATTTTTTTCAGATATTAAAAGCTGGCAGTTTGAAAACTGGTTCCTCAAACCCACAAAGAACTTTTTTTACCACAAAGAACAGATAAGTTTTCTTTCTAGTGAGAAACTTTGGATTATCATTCTATTCATGTGTCCAGTATAAGCTGTGTCATTTCCATAAACTTATTTTTGTGTTCTGGGTTTGCCAAGATAATATATTGTCTTCTGTTTTCAAATTTTTCTGAGCTTGGAAAAGTGATGTCTACATGGCTCATTAAAAGTACCCTCGATGAATTCTTGTTGTTTAGGGTCGAGTTTCTCAACCTGAGCACCACTGACATTTAGAGATAATTCCGTGTTGTGGAAACTGACCTGTGCATCGCGAAAAGGTTAGCAGCTTCTCTGGTCTCCACCTACTCAGTGCAAGTAGCATCTCCCAGCTGTGACAACCAAAAAGGTCTATAGACATTGCCAAATGTCCTGCGGGTAACAAAATTGCCCCCAGAGTAAGAACTGCAGCTTTTCAGTATTTTTTCCTTCCAAATAAGAAGGCATTATTAAGTCATTATCTTTCTCTTAATTCTTTATCAATAATGCTAGTAACCATTCATGGAACAATATTTATAGCCTCCCAAGAAAAATTCACCACAATTAAAACAAATGGAGAAATGCATTTCATGCAGAAATGGATTTTTTCCCTTTTCCTGATTATCCAAGTAATTTTGTCTCTTGCCTCAAACTCTTTGCTTTGAGACCTGAGACTTGTAGCTACAACAAAGGGAGCTTCTGTGGGGTGACTAATAAGCTAGAACAGTATAGTACAGTGAGTAAGAGAATGTCCTATTAGCATCAGACACCTAGCAGCCTATCCTGGCTTAAACACTTTTGTGCCTTGATTGTTCTTATCTGGAAAATGGGAACGATGACAATAGCAGTACTTACTCAGGTTTGTGGTGATACATAATAATAGTAGGCCTACAGTGTGTACTTACGTATTAATTAACTGTTACTAGTGAACGGTTATGAAGAAATTTGCCAGATCACCCAGAAATTCACCATCACTTCCCTGGCTTCTGCAGCAAAAACTTCTAATCAATAAGGATACCATCATTTACCTTAACCCTGAATTCTGGGGGTTTGGTGGGCTCTGCCATCCAGCAGCACTCTGTAGATGAATTACTCTACAGATCTCATAACTCTAGGGATACGTTCACCACATTTTTTTTAAATGATGGGAATTGATTTTTATCTTTAATTTTTGCTTACAAATAATTCATCTGTTATGAGAAAAATAACAAACTCCAAAGGGCAAATGCAGACACCCGTCTGTTCCCACACTGCCTTGAGTCAAAGGATAAGAATTATCTACCACCAATAAGCTCAATGAGAAACAACCTTCAAGTTGTAATTTCAAAAGTCTATAAATCTGAGGTCTAGATCTACACATGGTGGTGTTCTTCTAAAATTCAGAGTTAAATACTATTTCATTACTCTATCATATTAGCTGGGACACTTTCTGATGAAAGTAACTAAAACCCAATTAAAACTAACCTAAGGGAAAAAAATGAAGAGGGGCAGGAGCGTGGAATTTATCAGCTGTTGCAACCTGGAAGTCCATGGGTATTCTGGCTTTGGGTGGAGCTGGATGGAGCTCAAGTCTTGATCTCAGTTCTCTGTCTCCAGGCTCTGCTTTCCTCCATTGTGCTGGTTTCATTCTCTCCAAGTGAGAATTCATCTCTTATCAAGAGGAAGGGATAACAAGGAAAGAGCATGCTGAGAAGCCAAAGCAATGGCTACTACACTAGATAATATCCTGATTTACACATAATTGTTAATAAAGAAACAAGCTAAATAGAGGCCTGCTCCCTTAAGAAACCCAAGTTCTACCCATTATTCAGAGTCCTGGAAAATTGCCACCTCTGCCTTGTAACTTTCCTTGATAACTTCGCCCCTAGTAATTGCTACTTTATCAAAATGCTAATGCGCTTATTGTCTACATAGTTTATTTTGTAAAATAGCATGAATTGCTTTGTATTATTAAGTATATGTAGAAAAATATGCACATATACACTGTATATCTTCAACTCAATTTTTTTTGAGACAGAGAGCATGTGCGCACGCATGTACACACATGAACACATGAGCTAGGGGGGTGAGGAGCAGAGAGAGAGGGAGAGAGAGAGACTCTTAAGCAGGCTCCAGGCCCAGCGTGCAGAGCCCCATGTGGGGCTCAATCTCACAACCATGAGATGGTGACCTGAGCCAAAATCAGGAGTCAGACGGTTAATGAACTCAGCCACCCAGGCACTCCTCAATTTTTTTCAACTCTGTTTGTTGTGCTCATCACCAGAAAAATTTTTTCAACCACAATTATTTTTTATTATAAAAGTTACACCTAGGGGAACCTGGGTGGCTCAGTTGGTTAAGCGACTGTCTTCGGCTCGGGTCATGATCCCGGAGACCCAGGATCGAGCCCCACATCGGGCTCCCTGCTCAGCGGGAAGCCTGCTTCTCCCTCTCTCACTCCCCCTGCTTGTGTTCCCTCTCTGGCTGTGTTTCTCTCAGTCAAATAAATAAAATTTAAAAAAAAAGTTACATCTATTTCTAATTATTCCTGACATATTGACCACTCATATTTATTACAAGATTTTTCCCAATCTCCCTTGCCCTCTCTGCCCATGTGATGGTAAAAGGATTTTATTTAAGGCATAAATACACAAAGACAAAGAAGAAGCAAAAGCATCAAAACATGGGAAACTGAAAGTCAGTGGTAACTGATTTTGCAAAGCCAAGGAACTGGAACAGCTTTGGGAGAAGATTGGGGGTAAACTGGTCTGTGCTACAGAATCCCAGAAAGACTTAGGAAGGAGAAGCTGCACATACCTCTGAAAGTTGTGATTCTGTTTGTGGTGGTGGGCGGGGAGGGAGGCTGAAAACTGCAGGCTTGATTGAGCGTCCACGTAAAAGCACTTTCTCCTGGGAATGAAAGGCACAGCATTGGGAACACAGTCAGTAGTAGTGTAATAGCATTGCACAGTGACAGGTGGTAGCTATACTGGTGATGAGCACAACAAACAGAGTTGTTGAATCACGTTACACACCTGAAACTAATGCAACACTGTGTGTCAACTAGACTTCAGTTATTTAAAAAAAAAAAAAAAAGGGCACTAAGTCCACCATCCAGGACTCCTCTACCCAATGGAGCATCACAGCTGCCCCTCTTCAACCTAGCAGAAAACCAAGCCTCCTCCTGGAGGAGGTAAAACAGAGAGAATCAAAGTCATCAGGCCCAGCTGGGGTCAAGGACATACTAACAAAATCAAGGACACTTGGTGCACCTGGGTAGTGAGGATCAGCTCAGGTCTGATCTCACGGTCATGAGATCGGGCCCCAGGTGGAGCTCTGCACTCAGCCAGGAGTCTGCCTGAGCTTCCTTCTCCCTCTCCCTCTGCCCCTCCTGATCCTGCCTTCCCCTAATATAAATAAATCTTCTCAAAAAAGTCAAGGACACCACGTCCAGCTGGAGTGGAGGAGTGGTCTGTGCACACTAACCATGCAATTCCATCCCTAACTACAGCAACAATAGTGATGTCATTGTAGCTCCCATTTCCAGAATATTGACCATATACCAGCCACTGGGCTGAGCATTATACATGAATGGTATCACATCTGATCCTCAAATAAATCCTATGAGGTAAATACTAGTGTGTACTTTAAAATACTTTAAGGGACACCTGGGTGGTTCAGTCGTTAAGAGTCTGACCTTGATTCCAACTCAGGTCTTGATCTCAGAGTTGTGAGATCAAGCCCCATCATCGGGCTCTGCCCACTAGGTGTGGAGTTTGTTTAAGATTTTCTTCTCCTTTGGGGGCGCCTGGGTGGCTCAGTTGGTTAAGCGACTGCCTTCAGCTCAGGTCATGATCCCGGAGACCGGGGATCGAGTCCCACGTCAGGCTCCCTCCTCGGCAGGAAGCCTGCTTCTCCCTCTCTCACTACCCCTGCTTGTGTTCCCTTTCTGGCTGTGTTTCTCTCTGTCAAATAAATAAAATCTTTAAAAAATAAAAAAATAAAAATAATTTAAAAAATTTTAAAAAAGATTTTCTCTCCTTCTGCCCCTCTCCCCCTAAAAAATAAAATAAAATGCTTTAAAAGGGAAGTAGAAGGTTATATAACTGGTTAAGTTATAATAAGATTAAGTAACTGGCTGAAGAACTCATAACTGATTTAATCAATGTCAAAACCCAAGTTTAGACCCTGAATCATCACACTAATGACCCCCCATTTATCAATTATTCTGTTCATTTATTCATTCAACAAACATTTGCTGTGTGTCCAATACTAACTCATCAAAATTTGTTTTTTATGGGTTTTTTTTTAACTCATCAAGATTTGTAAAGATGAATATAACAGGAGCTCCTGGGTGCCTAAGTCACTAAGTGTCTGCCTTCAGCTCAGGTCATGATCTCGGAGTCCTGGGATCAAGCCCTGCATTGGGCTTCCTGCTCAGTGGGGAGCCAGCTTCTTCCTCTCCCACTCCCCCTGCTTGTGTTCCTTCTCTTGCTGTGTCTCTCTCTGTCAAATAAATAAAATATTTTTTTAAAAAAAAAAAGATGAATATAACGTACGGTCTCTATCCCAAGAAGTTCTCAGTATAGAGAGGACAACAAATCAATTAACAAGTACATTGAACAAGTGGGTCTTCACAGGGGTTTTAGAAGGGATTCTGTTATTTCTCTCAGCGAGTTCTCTGAGTCTGTTCTGAAGCCTGTGTCTTCCCTACAGGGACAGTAGATGAAGTCTTGGGCAGATTCCATAAACCCTTTTAAACACTCTTAGTGCAAAGTCCCTATGTCTCTGTTAGTCACCAAAACAGTCTGATTTTAATTCAGTAATTCGAAGCTCTTTCAAAGTTAAAGCTTCTCATCTCCCTGGCTTGAGAACCAACAGTGGGTAAGAAGGGGCATGGTAAGCTTCTCCTCTGTCTCTCTGCCTCCAGCTGCTCCTCCTCTTCTGTGGCTTCCCGATACTATCTCTAGCTCCTCCAGCAATGGAGGGAGGAAAGAGAGGGATAAACAGGGAAAGGTGACCTAGCTATCTAGTGCTCTTGTGATCTGGCAGCAGTGTTCTGTGGACTTGAAGAGTTTTAGGGCTGACTGTTCCTATGATGGGGCTCTTTGGTGGGATCTCAAGATACTTGCCCCCACCCTGGCTCCTTCTCATTAGCCCAAGTGACACAGGCCATGCCTCTCTTCTGGCTTCTGATCTCTCTCCCTTTGCCTTCAGCCACACAGAGTCATACCCCTCTCCTAGAGTAACTGCTCTCTTCCAGTGACCATCTTGCATGGAGTTCAGAAAAGACCCCAGGCTGTTTTGCTCCTACAAGTCCCCAGTCCTGTCAATGAGAAACTTTTACACACTCTTGAAAGTGTAGCGTGTTCCCCATGAAGACTGTTTTTCTCTATTCTGCCAGGAGGCAGGTGGCTCTAGCCCCAGTCCCTCACCTTCAGTATGCTCACGCCCAGGACCAATGCCTATCCCTTTGCCCTCAAACCCCGTGGCACTTCTGTGTTTCTCTTGGATGGTCCTGTTGAAGGGGTCTCACTTGACTATGGAGACTTGAGGGTGGCAGGTCTTCCTCTTGGAGACTTGGAGACTTGAGGCCTCCCTCTTTGTTATTGCACATATTTTTACTTCTAGAGCATTATGCTTACAGGGACAACTCATGGTTTCACTTAATTTTCCACTGAGGTCATAATCTATTTTTAGAAATGCATTCTATGCAAAATATATTAAAAAACAAGCTCAGAGAAATGCTTCCAAACACAGGACTATGTAACCACTGGGAAAAAGAAAATCTCTGGGGCCTTGTTTCTGATAGCATTCATCCTTATCAGAGGTCTCTTGAGAATTACTTATAAGTCAAAAGGTGAATCAGTGTCCCACACAGCAACAACTTTGCAGACACACAAAATTAGGCCTAATTGTCAGCCTCTGAATTGCACTCACTGTCTTTACTTGCATGTCTTGCTTTTGATAAATCATCTGGAAATCATCTTATCTCTGCTGCTACTTATTTCTCCTAGACTCTATCATGCACATGGATGTGTATGATTTTCATGGAAGTGTGGAACTTACTGTCTCCTAAAAAAAACACATTAAAAATTTTTATTAATGTCTAAACCATATAAATCCAGGCTAGGCAATCCAGTTTGGTTCCTCTTTGAATGATTACTTGATATGTTCCACAACTTCAGGCTAAGGGGATAATTTCCTCAACATCACTGTCTCACCCCTGTATTTCCTTAATTGAATTCCCTATTGCCTATAATATCAGCCTTTACCAAACATTATAATAATCCTATTTGTTTTCAATGGGATTATGAGATTTTTCTTAATTAAACAAGAAGCAAACTTCAATACCCAAATCTCATTAGAAAACGCAGAAGTGGGGCACCTGGGTGGTTCAGTCAGTTAAGCATCAGACACTTGATTTCAGCTCCAGTCATGATCTCAAGATTGTGGGATCAAGCCCCATGTGGGGCTTCTGAGATTCTCTCTTCCTCTCTCCCTCCCCACACCCTTTCTTAAATTTTTTTTTTTTAGAAAACACCAAAGCTTCTTATTAAATAGTTTCTAAATGCCCTTCCTCTTACCAGACATGACTGTAGATCAGTATCGGTCATAAAACCCACAGATCACATGGCCAAAATATCACAGAGAGGGTCAACCAAGTCTGCTACTGCCCTATAGGAAGTTCCCAGGACTAAGCTTAAATGCTGCCTTCTCTCTCTCTCTCTCTATCTCTCTCTCTCTCTCTCTTTAAGAATTATTTATTTGAGGGCACCTGGGTGGCTCAGTGGGTTAAAGCCTCTGCCTTCGGCTCAGGTCATGATCTCAAAGTCCTGGGATCGAGGCCCACATCAGGCTTTCTGCTCAGCAGGGAGCCTGTTTCCTCCTCTCTCTCTCTCTGCCTGCCTCTCTGCCTGCTTGTGATCTCTCTCTGTGTCAAATAGATAAATAAAAATCTTTAAAAAATTATTTATTTGTGAGCAGTGGGGTGGATGTGCAGGAGAAGCAAAGGGAGAGGGAGAGAGAAACTTAAGCAGACTCTGCACTGAGCGCAGAACTGATGCAGGGCTTAGTCTCACGACCCTGAGATAATGACCTGAGCCAAAACCAAGAGTTGGTCACTTAATTGACTGAACCACCCAGGTGACCCTTAAATGCTGCTTTCTTTTTTTTTTTTAAGATTTTATTTATTTGACAGAGAGAAACACAGCCAGAGAGGGAACACAAGCAGGGGGAGTGAGAGAGGGAGAAGCAGGCTTCCCGTCAAGCAGGGAGCCCGATGTAGGGCTCGATCCCAGGTCTCTGATCTCATGACCTGAGCCAAAGGCAGTTGCTTAACCAACTGAGTCATCCAGGCACCCCTAAATGCTGCTTTCTTAACAGCCACACCTCCCCCAGTCTTCCAGAAGACCAATCTATCACCTTTCTCTAAGCATCTCCTGATCGCACATCCGACCTGGAACATAGTTGGCCTTCAATAAATGTGGATAGAATTTTAAGCAAGGACAGCCAGGCCTCTTAGCAGTCATGTAACAGATGTTTTGAACCTCTTCTTTTTTTTTTTTTTTTTTTTGAGTTTGCTCAAAATCAGCAGTTGTTTTATTGCTTTTACAATAAAATTTAAATCAAGGAGGAATCAGTCACAGAAGGAAGTGGAGCTTGAGTGATTTAAGGCCATTTCATGTCTCTCCTTAGCTCTGCTTTGGTGTTCTATCAAGCAACTCTGCGTTTAGCTTTAAATTGAAAAAAAAGAAAAAAAAAGGAAAAAAGGAAGGTTAGAAAGATTGGGTCAGCTTTTCAGAAGAGGAAAGAAACACCACTATTGTCATAAACTCCAGGTAACATTTCTTGAGCCTACTAATTTGGGTGCAACTACAGGATCAATTGAATGACTTGGAAGCCCTGTTTGGAGAGGACAATCTATGAAGGGCGCAAGGGGCATAACTTCCCACTTGCTTAGACTGACTTTTACAAGAGGTCTAAACTATTGAGATAATCCTCCACAATTTCATTTATAATATGAAAGTAGAGCAAAGTGTTGTTCATAGATGTGTTGAAAATAATCATTTTAATGTGCCTATTAATTTTAGGGAAAAATTTATGATAGGGTAGGGTTGAATTTTGTGATTTTACATAATTCCAAGCATCCTTGCATAATCAATGTGTGTTTACAACTCTTTTATGGGACTGGGGCATGATTCTACTATGTTAAATTATTTTAAAGGATTGCAGTTGTAGCTTTGCCTTTCTGAAATGTGATCAGTCATGACTGTATTTTCTGTGACACTGAGTCCTTGGTCAGCCCTCAATTATAATATTGGCACCAGAGCAGAAAATGTTCCATTTTATGGAATATGTGATTTCTAAGAATGCAATATGGCAAGAAACAAGACTGGCTGTAGAATCTAAAAACGTGTATTTATGGCTGCAAATTGATAACAGGAAATGTCTTAGAAAGACAGAGACTGGCAGATTGTAGAGGGATCATCAGTAGACATTTTCCGGAGAAAATCAACCTCAATCTATTTTCTGAAGGGCAGGGAATAGAGTGAAGATGAGAAGACATGCTGTCTGTGGATATGGTCATTGTTACTGAACATCTGTCCAACACAAAGTGTCTTATTGCTTGGGCCAAGTCACTCTCCTCTACCTACTCAGTTACTCACACCAGGTAACAGAACACTCAGGGCATTCAAAACCACAGTCTTTCTTCCACCAAGGCCCACACTACCTACTACCATGGCCCAACTGGGCATTCCTGGTGGTTTCATTGGTGATAGGCCTGTCCCAGAGCCCCTTTCCTGAAACTGAACCAGAGGAAGCAATGAGCTCCTTCTAGGACGTAGAAGATGGAGCTTAAATATGTGACATTTGAAGAAGTGACTACATTTGACCCCACTCATGGCTTTGGAAATAATAGAGTAGAGGTGCAAAGTAGGACCCCTTCTCAGTACCTCCTTGACTGTCCCAGCCTCCCATTTTCTGTCCAGTTCCTGCTCTGAGTCTATGACCCAGTCTAGAGAAGCCTTATCTCTACTACTATTTTTTTTGAAGATTTTATTTATTTATTTGACAGAAACACAGTGAGAGAGGGAACACAGCAGGGGGAGCAAGAGAGGGAAAAGCAGCTTCTTGCCGAGCAGGGAGCCCGATGTGGGGCTCGATCCCAGGTCTCCGGGATCATGACCTGAGCCGAAGGCAGTCGCTTAACCAATGAGCCACCCAGGCGCCCCTCTACTACTATTCTTTTAAATCTCACTATCTAAGACAAAGATCAAGACTGTTCAAACTTAACCAAGAATTTATTATCTCTGTTCTCTGGATCCACTTCCCTTTCCCCTATCTCTAGCTGGCCAAATTAGAACTAGAGAAGTGGCAGGTTTGGGGGCAGGGGAGGTGCAGGGAGAAATAAAAGGAGAATGTGGTTTTTTTTAATCTATTAATATCTCATTCCTCTTGAACACATGGCTTTGGTTGTCTATCAGAAAAGGTAATTGCTGCTATCAAGAACGGCAACTGAAAACTTTTAACATGATTAAGAATTGAAAATTAAACAGTTAGATCCATGCCTGAGGTACATCATGAGTTAAACTAGTTCTCTATCGAGTGACCTAAAACCTAAACAGCAACTGCAATCAAAGAGGGGGAAAAGAGTTCCAAAGCCCAAACTTACTTACTTACTTACTTACTTACTTACTTACTTTATTTATTTATATGTATTATTTTGTTAGTATGCAGTTTGATATGTTTAATCTTGTGAATTTACAAATGCACATGCTAATGATTCGTATATCCATGGTATCAACAGTTTATTTCTGTCATATTATAGACATGTTCATATTATCAGGACTATTGCTTTCTCCTCAGATTTTCTGAATCTAAATTAATTCAACCTAATTTTTCATCCTGGCCAGTCTCGTGTAGGTTTTTAAATGATAAGCTAGGAGCCTTTTTTGTGTGCCTTGTCACAGTGATGCTGTGTAGTGGCCACACACAGAAGCGTAAATATCCCTGGTGGGCTCCCACTTTGAGAACAGATCTCTAATAAGCAAACCCAGTATTTACAGTAGCTGTTGCCACACAGCCACCAAAGCAGCTTTTAAGTGACTTCTCCTCTTTACTGGGTGCATTTATCTGTCAAGCTCTAAATTGTATGTTGGAGTGCTCCAGGGTTCAGAGCTCTGACCTCTTTCTTATCAATTTATTTGTCTACCTAGGTGAGCTCATTTAGCCCCAAGGTTTTTAAGATCCCAAACTTATAACTCCAGCCCTAACCTCTCTTGTGAACACATCACACCCATATCTAGCTGTCTACTTGAAGTCCTTACTTGGAAGTATCTCAGACTTCAAATACACAAAATAAAACTCCAAATTCTCTGCTACCACATGCAAACATGTGCGTGCACACATGCACACACACACACACACAAACATGCTTCCCGCACTATTCCTCAGCTCAGTAAAAGGCAACTCCATTCATCTAATTCTTGCAATTGCTTAAGCCAAAAACCTTGGACTCACTCTTGACTCTTCTCTTTCTCTCATATCCAGCCCATATCCAGGATCAGATGACATTTTACCCTTAACTCCACCATTGCCCTGAGCCACCATCCAAGCCACCATCATCTCTCACCTGGACTATTGTAAGAGCTGTCTAACTGATCTCCTTGCCTCCACCATTCCTTTCCCACAGTGTATTCTCCACAGATCAGTCAGAGTGAGTATCTTAAAATGTTAAGTCTGATCAAGCCAGTTCTCTGTTTGTAATACTCCCATGCCTTCCTCCCTGGCAGAGGAAAAGTCAAAGTCCTTCACCACAACTTACATGACCATGTACGATCTGCCCGCCCTTAACCTTGAAGCTCTGACCTTATCTCTTACCTCATCTCCCCAGTCCCATCTACTCTCATGGACTACCAACTTACACTGGCATACCTCCCATGTGGTAAGTAGCTTTCCCACGATGGTTGCACTCGCAGTTCTCTCTGCCTGGAATGTTTTTCTCTGAGATAACATTTACTTCAAGTTTCTGCTCAGATCTCACCTTATCACAGATGTCCCTGACCATCGCACATAGAGAACCAAACCCTCCACCCAATCTTTCCCTATTTCTCCCACCCAACTTTATTTTTCTACTAGCCTTGTTGGAGATAGGGAGGCCGGTTAGACAGTTACTTTAATAATCTCTGACATATTATACATATTTGTATCTCTCAACTGTCCCTCCATACTACTCTATATCCTCCATAGAAACAGGAACTTGGGGTGTTTTATACTCTATTCTACCCGCAGCAACTAGAACAGAGATTGGCACAGGGTTGGTGCTTTTTCAATACTTGTTGAATAAATAAATGAAAAAAATTTTAGAGACCTCAAGACATTATGTTCCCTGGTGGCTGGCCACATGGTTTTTAGCTATGGCGAGGAGATGTTCCACTGGAATTTCCCTATTTGAGCCCAAACAGGTAATGATGACCGAGGTACCGTGGTCAATATTGGCAGTATGTCTGGAGCATTATCCTGGGCTGGTACCCAACCCTGGAGGGCCTGCACCTACAACAGCACACGCAACTTTAGCTGTCGTAGCTCAAGAAACATCCAGATAAAAGCAAGCACACAGATCCAGCGAATGGAGAGGACTGCCATAAGAAGGCGGGCATTTCAGTCTGGGTGATGAAAGATGAGGAAATATGATCAGAATTTTAAAAATCACGATGTTGTGGGTGCCTGGGTAGCACAGTCAGTTGAGCATCTGACTCTTGATTTTGGCTCAGGTCTGATCTCAGATTAAGCCCCATGTCAGGCTCCACACTCAGTGAAGAATCTGCTTGAGTTTCTTTCTTCCCTCTCCCTTTGCCCCCTCCACCCCCATGCTCTCACTCTCTCTAAAATAAATAAATATTTTTTTAAAAGAAATTTAAAGCCCAAGGTGAACTTATATACAGAATCAAAGATACAAAAGAAACAAAGGAGGGAAACTCCTTAAAACTTGGAAAGTAGTATGCTGTGATAGGAATTTCATATGGGCAATGAGATAGGAACACTTGAGTTTAAACTTAAGGTCTAGCTGCATGATCATGGTTTAAACTTAAGGTCTAGCTGCATGAACTACTATGAACTAGAATTTGTATGTACAATTAAGATAATGGTACCTGTGCTATAAGTATCATTATGAAGAGAATGCACATACAAAACACACAGAAAATGCTTATCCCCTTCCTGTGATGAGGGAAATATTAGGATCAATAAAAGGAAGTCCTAAAGCAGAAGACAAGCTTTGGTAAGTTTTCTTTTTTTTTAATAGGAAAAGAAGAATCGGATATATGAATAGAGGTAGGAAATATACATTATCTTATATTCATTCTGCATTTTAGTCAAACTATTTTCACTGACTTAATCTCCTTTGACCTCAAAAGCTATGTTATGAAGTAAGAAAGGTATATATCATTAAACCCATTCTACAGATGAGGAAACTGAGGGTGGAATTTTTAAACCTCTTTTTAACACAAATTCAGTGATTCCCCCCACCACTCCAGAGAGCCTCTTTATAGAATTTAAATCACTTCTCAGAAAAGCTTAGTCACTTAGGAGAGACTCATTGTGGGTGATTAATGAAAATAAAGATATCTGAGGACTTAGTTTGTAAGTGGAGTTAAGAACTACAAATGCTTTCTCAGCACACCTCACAGGCCTGTTATGAAAACATCCAGCTGGCTGGGGCCTGGATCTAATTCTCCAGAACAAGTTTCTCAGTCCACTGTTTGCTGTCCTTAACTGGGCATGAGTGTAGTCCTTCCATGAGATGTGCCCCTGGACATTTTCTTCCTGTCCCTGGTTTTGGAGGGCATGTTGTTGTGCATTCCCAAGGGTGGAGGGCAGACTTGGGAGGCCTGGGTCTTCAGTCATAATAATCCTAGTTACCAGAAACAGCTAAAGCAAATTTATAACATATGTTTCCACAGCCTCAAATACCCACCATTTGTCCCATGACCTTCTGTCTTTAAACAAATGCCAAACAAGGAGATTCAATTATTCAGTCAGTCTAATAAGGAATCGGTTTATGCTGAAACTCAGTGCTAGGTTTATATAATTTTACACTGTGGGTCACACTGAAAACTTTATGCCAACTTGTAGTTGCAGTCAAGGAAAACTCCTACCTTTCTTTATAGTTAAATTAGTTTCCAGGCAGAATTGATCCTCAAAGGAGAAAAAGCCAATCATACCACATCAGTTTTTGGAATGAAAAACAGCAGAGAAGTAGCATCCAGTCATCCATGCAACAAATATTTACTGTGCTCCTTTGAAGGGGCAAGCACCATACAAGGTGTTGGGACTATAAAATGGACAAGAAGCAGTGCTTGGTCTCAGGTTCAGGGTTTTGTGGTCAGATAGACACTGAACAGTCTGAATCATTTAAAACATAATGTAATAAATATTATGATGAAAAGATGTATAAGGTGCAGTGGGTGCTTATGCTACATCATTATTGAATGTTGCCAGGAGATAATCACCTCAGTAATTAGGATGACCAACTCATCCTAGTTAAGCCTGGGATTTTATGGGTTTTATCACTTGATAGCCCCAATGTCCTGGGCAAAGTGGAATCATTGATTACCCTACCTGTGATTCTAAACCAAAGGGAAAAAAAAAGTTAATTTTACCCTCCTTGAAAAAGACCAGGCTTATTCCCAGGGGCACAAGGCATCAGAATGATCTCATCACACTGAAGACTCAGCAGATGATGGAGAAATTGATGTCTCCCTTGGCTCTGCCAGAGACAAATGAAATCAGCTTGACATGTTCATAGAGCTCCTGCCTGGTTTCCCTGGCCCTTGACTAGAGTCATCTCTTTAACCTGTATGAACAGTTGTCTGTTCATCTATAGAACTGCAATAGGTATGGCATTAGTCAGGATAAGCCAGATTCTGCTGCTAAAACTTAGTGGCTTAGATTCCAAAAAGTTTATTTTTGTTGCAGATCGGCTCAGGCTTTGCTACTCATCTTCTTACCCAGGTGAAATGGGGAAGCCACCATCTCAACCATTGTCCATCTCAGTTCAAAGAGAAATAGAAACGCTCTTCCTGCCTCAGAAAACATTCTCTATCACATGGTTTCACTTACGTGTGGTGAATAAGGAGTAATATAGAAAACAGTAGGAGAAGGAAAGTAAATGGGAAGTAGGGTAATTCAGGGAGAGAAATGAAACAAGAGAGACTTTGGACACAGAAACAAACTGAGGGACTTGGAGGGAGGGGGGTGGGGGGATGGGAAAGCCTGGTGGTGGGTACTGAGGGCACCTATTGCATGGAGCACTGGGTGTGGGGAATGGGCAATGAATCTTGGAACACTGAAAAAAAATAAAAAATAAATAAATAATAAAAATAAAAATAAAAAGAAAGGAAACATTCTCACCATCCACTAGCCATCTCTAAACCAAGGTTTTTGGTTGATTTTTGGCTTCTGTTGTTGTTGTTGTTGTAGTTGTTGTTGTTGTTGTTGCAGTAGCTTCCCCAGGCCTGTTCTGACGGATAGGGATACCCACTGGTGCAGTCATGACCCACAGAGGAAGTAAGAATAGAGAAGAGGGTTTGGTACTCTCTTCAGGGTGCTGTGAATGCCCTCGAATGTGGTTTCCTCAGGATGACTCACATGAACTATCCTGCTTAAAAAACAAAGTTAGTGCTGAGGTTAAGGGTAAGGTTAGGGTGCTGCTAAAGATCAGCATTCCTGATTTGACCTTTATAGAAACTTGTAAGTTTCTCACAGAGAACACTTTTTCCACAGCCAGAGCCTGCAGCCACGGTCCCACCCAGCTATTCTTCTGACAAATAACGTGCAGCTGGTTCATAGGCCCAGAGAGTACGGTTGGCACAGCAATCCCCCTCCCTGCTACTGAAAACACAACTATGCTGCATCATTCTTATGTTTTAAAATTGTTTTTTTTAAAGCTACTGGCTCCTTTGGAACGTATTTCTCATGAGTTTAATGACATTTTAACTCTATACCCCTCTGTTTGCGTTTCATGGCAAGTTTCCTGTTCATGCTAAAGATAGTCATAAACAAACTCTGTGGTCTGTATCTCAAAAAGGGAGACATATGTAAAGTCCAATTGTCATCGCTTTTCTGCGAGAATGGAAGGGCTCTGCTTCCTAGAGGGTGACATCCATTTGCAGATGGCCCTTTGACCAGCAGTAAATGGCATGTCTGAATGGAGGGCCTCTCCTTTTTAGAAATCATTCAAAATAATCAGGTGGTTGGTTGCAACATCTGATTATAAAGTGAGTAACAAAAAAGGGCTTTTGCTCTAGGGATCATTCAGTAGGCGTTTCAACATGGCTGAACTTTTATATAACCAAAGTCATCCATGATGTTCTGATGAGCATGGGCGAAACATACTGCTGATGTAACTGGGACATCAAGAAGTTCTGCCCTTTTAGTTAAGTGAAATGAAATGATTCTCTTAGTCTGATGGTTGAACGGGTCCTTTTTAAAAAGACATTCATAAAAGATTAATTCTGTTTAGGTGAGTCCCATCATGATCTTGCTTGGAAATGAGTTATCCTACAGCATGAGTTTTACGTTCAACGTAACGATTATTTAGCTGTGTTCTTATGCATGAAAGCACACTCTCTAGAGTTCAGTTTGTTTAGCTTCACTCCTGATGACACTGGGAATGAAATTTCAGCATAATCTCCCAAGGATCCATGGACAGGAAATTATCCAATGGTGAAACTCCAGTGAGACAGCAAAAGACCAGCTTGCATCTAAAGTTGTAGATGTTGAATGGTGGGAGCCTGAAACAAGCATAAAGGAAATGGTTCCTGGGAATAGAGGGAGAGTCTCCCAGGCAACACTCAGCACAGGAAATAATTACCTTTCTTACCAAAGTCCCTAAAGGTCTATTAGGTCCCTCCTTTGTTCACGGGCAGACTCACAGGCAGTGAGAATTCTCGAGGAGACATAGTATAGATGGTATTCTCAACATGCACGCTGGGTACAGTGTGAGAGACTGCCGGCCACATGATCTGCATTACACAAATCTGTGTAGCCCTGAACAGGAACCAACAAGGAATTAATATTTCCCCGCATGGGAGCCTCGGATCCTTAAGTTTCCATTAAGGGACTTAGGGGAATCAGAAACTACACACAAGATTCAAACAAAGTCTCATTCACTTACTTGTTGATTCCTTCACTAAGGAATTTATTACATCCAAGTTGCTCTGCTAGGTTCTGGGAATTATTCGGCAAATGAGACAGCCCTAGTCCCTGACAGAACAAAGCCCATGTTCTACTGGAGTTGTCCTGCAGTGTAACAACTACTTTCAAAATGATGTAATTAAAATTGTGGGAAGTGTTGCAAAAGAAAAGGGTCAGATGTTAAGAGAGCATATAACAGGGAGCATTACCTGGTCTGAAGTTCAGGGACGGCTCCTCTGAGGACATGTTGTAAAAACTGAGAGCCCCTAAAGGATGAGTTTTAGGTAACTAATCAAAGAAGTGGGGCCAGAACAGTGCAGACAGAAGGGGACATGCAAATGCCCTCAGGTGGAGAGGAAGGTGGCATTATAAAAGGATGGAGAGACAACCAGACAACCAGGTAGCTGGAGCAGATGCCAAGCAGGTGGGGAGACAGCAAGGCTCTAAAGGCTCTCAAGGGCTTGGGGTCTGAGCTGGGAGATGGGACATGGTGGACCATTAAATTCTATGAGTAATGTAAGTTGTACAGCTTGTAAATACATATTAAACAAATTGCATAATACAAAATGATATGAAAAACTCCTTGAAAGTTTCCTCTTACCATCTACCCTCCGCCCCACTTCATAGTGGTTAAGAGTAACCATGATGAACAGTTTTGTGTGTGGATTTCCAAATCTATTGCTGTAAGTATTTTAAAGGGAAGGTTGCTTATATAAATTAAATTATACTCTGCATATTACCTATCGTGCAGTTTTGCATTTAGTTATATGACTTAGTCATCTTTCCGTACTTTCTACATTTAGATCTACGTCATTCTCTTATTCCACTATTCTTGTTAGTGGACCTTTTTGCAAGATTCCAAGTAGTACTGCAGAGACTTCCAGGAATATGGAATTCTAAGCCAGCACCAAAGCCTCCATCTCTCACTCTAAACAATAGAAATTCTCAACCAACTATGATCAAAATAATTTTTTAAAGACCTAGCTCAGCTCAAATGAGGGAGAGGAAAACCCACAGGTGCCACAAACATGGAGGGAAAGCAGAGCCAGAATGGGGAATGGGGTTCAGAATCCTTTAGAGGCCCAGGTATCTAAGGCCTGTGGTTCCCATTCAGGCAGGGGTAGAGGATCAGTTGTGCAGGGTGGCTTGAGCAAGAATTGAGAGCTTGCAAGCACCTGAGATTGTCACATGACCATCAAAAAAGGATCAGAAACACATCGTGTATCAACCCAGAGGAGTCATGAATAAGCCTACCGTAACACAGAACCACTCTGGGAATTACAAATAGCACCTTGTGAAGTTGAAACGTCAAGCCTGCACCATATGTAGGTTTGTAGGAACTCCAAGGTTAGAAATCAGCATAAATAGGGGCACCTGGGTGGCTCAGTTGTTAAGCGGCTGCCTTCCGCTCAGGTCATGATCCCAGCGTCCCGGGATCAAGCCCTGCATCGGGCTCCAGGCTCAGCAGGAAGCCTGCTTCTCCCTGTCTCACTCCCCTGCTTGTGCTCCCTCTCTAGCTGTGTTTCTGTCTGTCAACTAAATAAATAAAATCTTTAAAAAAAAAAAAAAGAAATCAGCATAAATACCTCCACACAGGAAACTAGACAATATTACTGAAAGGATATAAAGAAGATTGAAATGAACAAAAGAGTGCACCATCATCAAGAACAGGAAAACTTAATATTGAAAAGATGTCAGTTTTCCTCAAGTTGATCTATAGACTCTATACAATTCTAGTTCTAATTCCCAGTGGCTTTTTTTTAAGTGGAAATTGAAAAATCTGATTCTAAATTATATGGAAAAGAAACAGGCCAGAAATAGCCAAAACACTCTTGAGGAAGAACAAGATGGAAAGACTAACTCTACTAGGTACCGAGACTTAACATTAAGACAGTTCGATATTGCCATTATTTCCAGGTGAATTGTAGATCTAAGTGTGAAAGATAAACAATAAAGCCTCTAGGATTTAACACAGAAAGAGTATCTTTGTGACCTTGAGGCAGGGAAGAAAGAAGAAAAGAGCAGAAGAAAAGAAAAAACAAAAGGGAGATAGGACAAGAGGGAGCAAGAGAAACAAATCTATGGGATCGTACACAGCAAAGGCAAAACCCGAAGCAAAACACTTCTGCTGGGAGACATCCACAGCTCAGAAGACACATGACTCCAAAAACAGAAAGTAAAAAAACAATAATACCCTGTAAAGCACTCAGTGAAATTACAAATCACAACCAAACAAATGCTCAATGGGAATTACACTAAATGCATAGATTATCTTAAAAATAATTGACATCCTTAGTATAATTGGTAATTTATTAATTACTTCTTATGTGCCTGGCACTGGGCTGAGTGTTCTAAACAGATCATTTTATTTAGTCAGCTCATTTTATTCAACTCTCATCCTTGACACAGGAGTTAATGAATATTATTGCTCTCATTTGACAAACAAGAAAGGCACGCCTTACAGCCACCTGGGTGGTGCAATCCGTTGAGCATCTGACTTGATTGCACCTCTGGCTGTCATCTCCAGGTCAGGGGATCAGCCCCACCTTGGGGTCTGCACTCAGTTTAGAGTCTGCTTGAGATTCCCTCTCCCCCACCTTGTGCCTCCAGCTCCTGCTCCTTCTCTCTCTCAAATCAATAAATTAATCTTTAAAAAAAAAAAAGGAAGAAAGAAAGAGAAAAGAAAGAAAGCCACGCATTAGAGGAGTGAAGCAACTGTTCTGAGATGACCCAGGAAAGGGTAGGATTTGCGTGGTCAGACCTCAGGCTCCTCACTGTGTGACACTGTGCAGAAATATGGACTGTACTACATATTCTGGTGTTATTTTTCTATCCTTCAATAGTAGTCCAGAAAGTTTTTTTTAAGTATGAATTCACATATTTTATTGTTTCGAGATGTTTTATAGCTTTTTATTTTTTTAATTTTGCTTTATTATGTTATATAGTTTGTTTTAATTCTAGTTAGTGGATATACAGTTCAATATTGGTTTAAAGAGTAGAGTTCAGTGGTTCATCATTTACATACAACACCCAGCGCTCATCACAAGTGCCCTCCCTAATACCCAGCACCCATTTAGCCCATCCCCCTTCCCTCCATCAACTCTGTTCTCTATCATTAAGTGTCTCATGATTTGTTTCCCTCTCTCTTTTCCCCCTCGCATGTGCTCATCTGTTTTGTTTCTTAAATTCCCACGAGTGAAATCATGACTCATTTCACTTCTCATAATAATACACTCTAATTCCATCCATGTTGTTGCAAATAGCAAGATTTCATTCTTTTTGAAGGTTGAGTAATATTCCATCACACACACACACACACACACACACACACACACACACACCACATCTTCTTTATCCATTTATCAATCAGTAGACATTTGTGCTCTTTCCATACCTTGGCTATTGTTGATATAAACATCGGGGTACATATGCCCCTTCAAATCAAAATTTTTGTACCCTTTGGGTAAATACCTAGTAGTGCCATTGCTGGGTCATAGGGTAGCTCTATTTTTAACTTTTTGACAAACCTCCATACTGTTTTCCAGAGTGGCTGCACCAATTTGCATTCTCACCAAAAGCATTTTATAGTTTTTCATGCTACTGTGAATGAGAGCCTTCTTTCCATTACGTTTTCTTAATGGTTACTGTTGGTGGTTGGAAGAGCAATTGATTTTTTTAAATCTTGTGTCTGACTCCTAAGTGGTCTCATTAGTTCAGCTGATTCTCTTGGCTATTCCAGGCTGTCGAGATGAGGTATGTAAATAATGATAGCTTCCCTCTTTCTTTCTCCTGACCACCTTATTTGCCAACATTTCTGCATTTTTATGGCACAGGGAAAAGTTCATAATGTAATCCTGTGAGATGGCCATAATTTAAAAAAAAAAAAAAAGAAAGTAACAAATGTTGGCAAGGATGTGGAGAAATTGGAACTGTTTCATTGCTGGTGGGTACGTAAAATCATTTAGGCAGTGTAAAAAAGATTGGTAGTTCCTCAAAAAGTTAAAGATAGAATTAGCATATAGACCCAGTAATTCTACACCTAGGTATATGCTCAAAAGGATTAAAAACAGGTGTTCAAACAAGTACACACATGGTATGGTCTGAATGTTTTCATCTCCCCAAAATCACATGTTGGAATCTTAATGCCCAATGTTATGATGTTAGAAAGGTGGAGCCCTGGGGTGCCTGGGTGGCTCAGTCTTTACTCCTCTTCCTTTGGCTCAGGTCATGAACCCAGAGTCCTGGGATCAAGCCTGGCATTGCATCGGGCTCCCTGCCCAGTGGGAAGCCTGCTCCTTCCTCTCT